>PVLC010002252.1:100203-118957 GCA_004027655.1 Graphiurus murinus | reverse complement strand
GTAATCCCAGCATTCGGGAGGCTGAGACCAGAGGATCCGGGTTCGCGGCCAGCCTCAGCTACCTAGTGAGGCACTCCGCAACTTAGTGAGACCCGGTTTCAAAATAAAGAATAAAAAATAGGGCTGGGGGTGTAGCTCGGAGGTAGAATGCCCCTGAGTTCAATCCCCAGTACCGCAAAAAAAAAAAAAAAAAAAAAAACTCATGGAAAAATTTGTGGTCTGTTGAGATTTGACATTTAAACTCCTAGCCCAAAGGTTCTTAAACTGTGGTGTCTAGACCTGCAGCACCTAGCAGCTAGTTAGAAATGGCAATTCTTGAGTCTACTCTAGAACTACTAAATCAGAAACTCTGGGGATAGTACCCAGCAATCTGTTTGTGTAAGTCCTCAAAATGATTCTGATGAACATTTTAAATGTGGGACTATTGCCCTAGCCCATCATGACTAGGATACTTAAAATTAAGTATTTCCTTTTATAATCTTTCCAGTTTTTAATACAAAATAAATTAATCACTCATAAACTCACCTATTAAAAATTTGAGGAGAAAATGGCTGAGGAAAAACTTTAGGGGAAATGTAATGTGATCTATAGATGTTAACGGGACTATTTCGTAAAAAAGGGGTTTTGGGATTTCTATATCAGGTAAGTGGTTCTTTACAATAAGATACACTACTTATTATCCCTTGATTTCATTTCATAAGCCTGGGGGATATTTAGAAATATTTTTATAAGATTTTTTTTTTAAAAACCTGCAACAGAAAAGCTTAGAAAATCAAAAGGTAAATACTATTTTTAGGATGTTATGTTTTAAGAAAAATAAAATGAAATTTTATGTTTTTGTGAAAATTGTTTTTGTTTTTTTGTTTGTTGGTTGGTTGGTTTTTGTTTTTGTTTTTGTTTTAAGTACATTGTCCCACTTTAAAAGTGAATAAATCTTTGTTTACAGACAGTCCCTGGGTCTCCGACCCCAATATTCCCCTAGTGGCCCGTGAGATCATGCAGCGAATGATCCAACAATTTGCTGCTGAATATACCTCAAAAAATAGCTCTACTCAGGACCCCAGCCAGCCCAATAGCACAAAGAACCAAAGCCTGCCGAAAGCATCTCCAGTCACCACCTCTCCCACGGCTGCAACTACTCAGAACCCTGTGCTCAGCAAACTTCTCATGGCTGACCAAGACTCACCTCTGGACCTTACTGTCAGAAAGTCTCAGTCAGAACCTAGCGAACAAGGTATGGTTTGAAATCATGGTCTCCTCTATTTAATCAGAGAGCTGATTTTGGGGAGAAAAAAATGATTGGCAAGTAGGGCAGCAGAGCAGTAAAAGTATAAAAACAAATGTGATTCTAGCCAGGTGTGGTAGTGTGCGCCTGTTGTCAGTCCCAGCTAAGGCAAAGAGGGTCACTTGAGCCCAGAGTACAAGGCCAACCAGGGCAACATAGCAAGAAGGCCTTGTCACATTAAAAAAAGCCAGGCACATTTATGTATGACTGTAATCTCAGTACTAAGGAGGCTGAGAAAGGAGGATGGCAGGTTACGAGGCCAGCACATGGTTACTTAACAAGATGCTGCTTCAAAATAAAAAATAAAATAGAGCTGGGGGTGTAACTCAGAGGTAGAAGTCCCCTGTTTAATCCCCAGTACCCCCCTCCCCCAAAAACCACAAGTGATTCTTAAATTATTCCTTACTATTCAGTGATGAATTAATACAGATAAAATTGTTAGCACCCTTATCCATCATCAGTTCATAGTCATGAGTGATGTACTACCCAGGAAAGTCAGGTTAGAGTTGTTACTGTCTTTAAGTTATTTGATATTAACAAACATTTTACACTTTACAAAGTATTGTCTTGTCAGTTTTTTAAAAAAACTCCTATGAGTTTTTAGAAAAATAAGTTTCTTCCCTTATTCTTGGTGTTCTAGAATTAGCTTCTATCAGAAATAGGCCTTTATTTTTAGGTAGAAGTTATATTCTGCAAATGAAATCATAAGGAAAAACACACAAATACAAAAAAACATACTTGTATACATGCACTGCATTATGAACCAACCTTAAAGTATTTCTAAAAGGGAAATGTGAGTAAGGACCCAAATTAGTGTAGTGGTTAAGAGGTTATCTGTTGAATAGCAAATGTTTCTTGAGTCTCTAAAAAATTTATTATCTTAAATAGATTAAGGATTCTAGTTGCCTGCTCTTTGACCTTTTAATTTCTCAGAGATCTTGTGAACACTTCAACTCATTGTCTGAATCACTATAAATAATTGTAAATTGTTGGTGTCTATAGTAATGAGATTTTGTTGTTATAGAAGTCTTCCAAGAGTATTCAGAAAGGTTATGAGATATGTGGATTTATTGATGAGAAATACTTTTATTTTGGAAAGAAAATAAATTCTTAAGAGTGTCTTTGAAAGGACTTTCTTTTGCTTATTCCTTGTTATTTGTGGGGCTTTACATTTAGTTGGACTAGCTTTAGTTGCTTATTAAAGAATGTATTTTTTGAGTTTTCCTTTGTTTTTGTTTTTTGGGCTTTTTGTTTATGTTTTCTTTTTTGTTTTGTATTGTTTTCTTGTTTGGGTGTGATAAATCTCTCTAAATTCTGAGAGATTTCCTAACAGGAGACCTCTTAGCTACTTATTTGTGAAGTTGCATCTTTTCTGTTTTATTGAGGATTAGTTTCTTTACCATAAACCAGTAGTTTTCATTTAAAGTCTCTTTGTTATGAATATTGCATTAAAAGCTTTGGGCTTATAATGGAATGGAAGCATGGAGGTGTATTTAAAGTATTAGTGATAAAGGGGTTAACCCAAATGGCTCCACTTTGACTAATAAAACTTATTATAACTAGTGTTACACTTAATGGGTATACTGTATTGACAGCATGCTCCTAATAAGAGACATTTGAATTAGAAAATAGCATTATAGTGGGTAGACTGCAGATGAGGCAGAATTTTAAAAATATTTTCATAATGAATTTTAGTGTTTTCAACTTAAATCTCAGTATTTTTAGTCAGTTAAAGTATGTTTCCTACCTTATTAGACAGATTGTCTCTTTGATTTAAAATGCTCTAAATCATATTGTCTTTGATTGGAAATAGTACGTTTTCTTTTTGGATGTCTAATTAGGTGAGGTGTCTAATAGGATATTTGGTTCTGAAAGACTACAGTTACATTTTCAGAAGTGCTGATGACTGAAGGACAAAACTTTTTCTCTATTAGTATGTGCTCTTTTTAATTTATAAATTTAGTTGCATATTTATTTCTGACAACCTGAAGTAGAAAATAACAGTGTCCTCAGACACCAGTTGTAAATAGCTTCTATCCTGGGGTGATTTTTAACATAACTAGAGAATAAGACTTCTGCTGGTCATCTAAAAACCAGAGACATTCTATATTATCTTGCTTTGTTAGTTTTAAACAAAGTTGACAACTAGTCCATACTATGAGATTTCTTTCTAGATGCATCTATAAGAGGGAAAATATCTGTATGGGAAAATAAAATCTTTTAATTTTCTATATTAATAACATGAATTTGTGATTTGGTCTGGCTTCTAGGTTACACTTCTAGGCTCTTACTTGTTTCAAGATAGTTTCTTTCATTCCTTGAACCTTGTCCACCAATTTTAATACCTTTTTAATAAAAAAATTTTTAAAAAACTTTGTCTTTATAAATTTCAGGAACTACATTTTTAATCTGCATATTTTTCAGAAGATTGAATCCAAATATACATGTCTTACATATGTATCCAAAGGATAATGACACACACAAATTATAAACCAATAACAACTGATTTATCTTATAGACTATCTTGTTTAGTAAATATATGTAAATTCATATAAGCCACATAAACTGATATTTTTAAAAATAATTTTTGTTTTATTTAAAATGTTCTGTATCCATAATTTATGTACCTTTGGAGTTTCAGGTAGGTTTAGTTCTTGAGGATTTAGTTTTATAACTTATCTGACATGAGTCATTAACAACTCATATTTGAATCAAGGTAAATTAAGAAAGTGAAATATAGTAAGTCTAGTGCAGAACTGTATGCTACTTAAACTCATTTCCAATATCTCACTGTATCTTAACATCTTTTATAACTTGTTTTACCTTTTCTTTTGCCTTGTTAATAAAAGAGCCCTTGGATGTATTGGATATAACATACTTTGCTAAATTTATGTTGCTTCAGGAGGAAAAACATCTTAAATTTTATTGAATTTATGTATGACTAGTGTATCTGCTTTGTTGACTAGGGTTGTTGCTTTTTCATTTTTAGCCTATCTTGTTCACATTTGCTCCACTTTTTAATATCCTCAGGTGTTTCTTTGTGTTTTTACAGACGGTGTACTTGATCTATCCACTAAGAAAAGTCCATGTGCTGGCAGCACTTCCCTGAGCCATTCTCCAGGCTGCTCCAGTACTCAAGGGAATGGGTAAGGGAAATATTTGTAGCCTTCCACAGTTTTGTATAGATAATTCATCAAAGATTGATGCCAGTCTCCCCTGTGTATTTTTAAAATTAACCCTTCAGAAAGCAGGTATGCCTTTTGTAGAATGACCATTAGTCCATCAGCCAAAAATATATTTGTGCAGTCTAGAATTGGCTATTATACATCAAATTTGTCAGTTTAGTACAAATAGCAAATAATCATGAATGTGGCAAGAATACGTCTTTGAGCTTTCAATTGTTGAGTGTTCTGGAATGTGAAACACAAGTTATATAATTCTGTAGATGGAAAGGCAATATTACGTGTGCTTAAGTTGATTGAAAATTGACCTCCCGTATTTCATTTGATATCTCTAGTGGGGTTTGTGTCCATGCGTGTATCTGTGTCCATTTTTGTTTATTTTGGGGGGGTTTGGGTTTGTTGGTTTGAACTGCAGTTTTAATTCTGTGGCAGTTCAAAAAATGTAATTGTATTTTTTGGTCTTTAACACATAAGGCTCTTTGTAGATGTTGATAGATAACCGTCTTATCCTGTCAAGATATTATTATATGCTCAGTTTGAAAACTTAGTGGACTAAAGTGAATTCTCTTACCACCAAATTTTACAGTGTAAGAATTACACTCTAATACATAATTCTCACTGTGCGCATCTAGTAACCATTAGAAAAATCTGGTATTAAGGTAACTTTACATCATACTAGAAAACTGTTGTAACTAAAATCCAGCTTTATCTAGATATGAAAAATAACTTTGATGGTTTTAAATTAGTTAATATTTTGGAATATTTAACTTAAAATATCTACATGAGGAAGTAGTTTAGATATTAATGGAACAAGTGAACACTAATTAGACTAATCTTTTCCAACTTACTTTTAATTACCTTCAAACTGAAGGATTCCTTTTACTAACTTCTAAAATGCCCCTGTTTTCTCTAAAATTCCATCATTTTCCTTTTTCTACCCTCTATTCATTTTAAAAACATTATTTTAATCCCTTTTGCATAGTTTTCTAATTTTTAAGCCCTTCTCACTGTGGCTTATTCTAACTATATGCCAAACATGGTCCCAAATCACTGGGTTCCATTTATATCTCAGAAACACTTGAGTTGTGTAATTATAGATGCATGTGGTAGAATCCCAAGTGCAGTTTGCATAAATGAATCCCTTGTTAAACTTGGCTACCAGGTCCGTGTATTATTATGGTGGTTGAAGTTGCTGTGCTTATTCCTCTGACTGGAAAGTGTTTTCTACTTGGTTTTATTTTATGGAAGACAAATGCACCAGCAGTACTGCCCATCTTTTAGTTGTTGTTGTTGCATTAATGACACCATCAGTTCCTATAATTTTGGAGAACATAACTGGTTTATCATTATTTCTTGAAAGTTCTATGTTGGGGCTTACTGTAATGATTCCCTTTGGGCATTCTTTGCTAGTTGCTAGTCTTAAGATTAGCAACCTTTTTCTTTTATTAAATCAAAACCTTATGAATTAACTTTGTGCAAGTTACTTGACTTCTTAAACAATATTTCAGCATTTTCCACTTGAAATTTCAAAAGAGATTTTTTGGTATTTCAAGAAGAGAAGTTTTTCTTAACCAGAGAAAATGGCTACAAAATTGTTTATATATCTCTGACAGTAATTACTTTGAGTAGAGGAATAAAGCTTTGGGGGAAAATAAAGAGTAACCAGTCACGCTTAAAAGATTTAAATGTAGAATCGTGATACTCATGTATCTTTAACGAAATAGTGTTTTAAAGTGAAGAAGTGTGGTAAGTTATAATGCAGTAGAGCTTTTGTTTTCTTTTGGTTTGGTTTTTCTCTTCCCTTGGGGTTGGTTGCCATTTATATATATTTTCTCCCAAGTAAAATAAAAATTGTTATTTGGAATTGTTTGATGTTTGATGATGAACATCAACTTGTTTGTGGGATAAATGAGCGATTATCTGTGGGTTCCACCAGTGTAAATGATTCCAGTTTTATAGCTAGTTGTCATGAATGTTGAATACACTGAATTAAAATAAACAATTTGGCTTACTCTTTTATTACTGTACTTGTTTAGTGGTAACGTCACATTGGTAACACAATTCTGTGTAGATCTTTGAAGACTGATGGTTACTTTGTAATTAATAATTACAGTGCTATTTTCAGACAGTTGCGCGAAACTTTTTCTCCGAAAATTTGTGAACCCAACCAGAGACCAGCCACCAGGTTTAATTTTTCTTTGCCCAAAAAGCTCTTGTTTGTTTTTTTTTTTTTTCTTTTTCTTTTTTGTGAACAAGTTTTAAAACACTAACTGCTGAGACCATTTTTTTTTTTAATTTTAGAGAAAAATAAATAAATAACACAAAGTGATGTTACCCAAGCAAGGCCTTCTAATAAAGGAGTGGTCCCCTCACCCATCCCTCCCTACCTGTGCAAGTCCTGCTCACATCAGTTTCCTTCCATCCAATTAGGCGACCTGGGAGACCCAGCCAGTACCGCCCAGACGGACTTCGGAGTGGTGATGGGGTACCTCCAAGAAGCTTACAGGATGGAACCAGGGAAGGTTTTGGACACTCCACATCACTCAAAGTTCCACTGGCTCGATCCCTGCAGATTAGTGAAGAACTACTGAGCAGAAACCAATTATCCACAGCTGCCAGCCTTGGGCCATCTGGATTACAGAATCATGGACAACACTTAATATTATCCAGGGAAGCCTCTTGGGCAAAACCACATTATGAATTCAACCTCAGCCGTATGAAGTTCAGGGGAAATGGTGCACTCAGCAACATCAGTGACCTTCCTTTTCTTACAGAAAACTCTGCCTTTCCAAAAATGGCACTTCAAGCAAAACAAGATGGAAAAAAGGATGTGAGCCATTCATCTCCTGTAGATTTAAAGATACCACAAGTTCGAGGAATGGATCTTTCTTGGGAGTCTCGCACTGGTGATCAGTACAACTATAGCTCTTTGGTAATGGGTTCACAAACGGAGAGCGCGCTTAGTAAAAAATTAAGGGCTATTCTTCCAAAACAAAATAGAAAAAGCATGTTAGATGCTGGACCTGATTCTTGGGGCTCAGATGCTGAGCAGTCTACCTCTGGACAGCCATATCCCACCTCGGATCAAGAAGGAGACCCTGGCTCCAAGCAGCCTCGGAAGAAAAGAGGGCGTTACAGACAGTACAACAGTGAGATACTGGAGGAAGCAATCTCAGTGGTTATGAGTGGAAAAATGAGTGTTTCCAAAGCTCAGAGTATTTATGGGATTCCCCACAGTACACTGGAGTACAAAGTAAAAGAGAGGCTGGGCACTTTGAAAAACCCTCCAAAGAAAAAGATGAAATTAATGAGGTCGGAGGGGCCAGATGTTTCTGTAAAGATTGAATTAGATCCCCAGGGAGAGGCAGCACAAAGTGCAAATGAATCAAAAAACGAGTAGGAATACTGTAGAGTGCCAATTACTGTACAAACTGGGTGAGCACTACTGCATCATTGTTCAGCTGTCATTGCTTACACCTAACTTCATTACTGTGACACTTGTTTCTTTGCAGATTTTGCATTGACTTGTGTGTACAGAAGTGAAAGGTGCATTCTGAATGTTGCATATTTTTAAATTTCCACGTGCAGTATGGCTCGGAATATTGTTTGGCCTTTTGCATGTTTCTCTACAAAAGAGAATTGAGTTACCTCACAGAGAACAGATTCATGGAAGTGGACTCCTTGCCTGTAGAGCCTGCATGCTTTTCTTTCTCTTTTTTCCTTTAAGTTATATTTGCCTTTACTTTTAAAAAAGAACAAGAAAAAAGCCCCTATTTAGAAATCACCTCTGTCATACTGGGAGCTTTATCATTGCAAATTGGAAAGCCATCTTATAAAAATGTTCACATTTTTCCTGCTACTATTCAACTAATTAAAGGATTAAACTAAAGAAAAAACTAAGAAGAACAATGAACCTTTGAATTTAAAAAATTTGGCTATTCAATGATAAATATTTGGGTCATTTATAATTACACTTCATAATTTTCTATTCACTATTAAATTTACTTTGAATTTGCAGTCTACTTAGTGCTCACCCAGAGGGGAAGGAGGTGGGAAATGTGCACACACTACCTTCAGAAATGCTTCAGTTATTACTTTGAACACTACCTTTGCTGTAATTTCATTTGAGATTTTCTAAGGGTAAAATTTGATCTCACCAACAAGTGAGGATATAGCCTTATCTCTTGGAGGACGAGCTCCCTTCTTACTCAGGAGCAGTCAGGGTACATTACATAAAACAATGGAGGATGCCTCATTTTTGCAAACTAGGTTTCTTTGTATTTTTCAGTCCTTTCTCAGAATTGATCATGTACTAACCAACAACCAAATATTGTTGCAGCAACTAGTTTTAAGATATTCAAGAGCTGTGTATTGGGTATGGGAGAAATAGGGAAAGAAATATGTGAAAGTATGATACTGAAAAAAGTGATACTTAGGTTTTACAACCTTGGTAGTCTAATATCCACATTGATAAAAGATTTCAGTTTTATGGTAAGGGAAAAAACTCAATCCCTAGGTAACCTAATATGATTTGGGTTGCATATCAATGCTGACAGTAATTCGATCAGGAGTTAACCACATTGGGATTTTTTAACTAATCCAAATACTAGTGTAAGGTTGGGAGAGGTGGCTTTTTAGTTAGTTAATTGTGTTGATCTGAATTTTTCTTTCTTTTCTTGGCATCCTACATTAATATCTCCTTAACTTTCTGATATTTAGCTATTTTCATGGTTGTTTAGCACACATTTCAAGATCTTTCATATCATGTTTGTATAGCACTCCTTCAAGAAAATCTAAGCTTTTTTTTTTGAGATGGGCTTATGAAATTATATTAACTAACTTTCAAAAGTTTATTTTCTATAATTTTAACAAAAATAACTGATAAGTAAAGCCCATGAAATTTAGTCTTACAGTGATCAAATTAAAATTATTATTCCTGCAAAGCAAAATCTGTACCACATACACCCTGAATTTTAGTTTGCTGAGAGAGGTGGTCAGGCCCTTCAAAATTTAACCAAAACCAAAAATCATTGGAATTTTTGTGTCAGAATCAAACATGGAACATCGATTAGATTACGATTGGTGATTTCAGATGGATGCTAACAGTTTGAGGAGTAGTAGGTCCAGATATTCCCAAGATATAAATTCTTGCCTGGAAACTTGGAGCATTAGGTTAAGCATAGTTTTCCCTCGGCAACCTGTGTTCAAAGGTTAGGCACACCATTGCTGTTATTAAAATACTGCTAATTTTTGACATAGCCTGGGTGTAGATTCCTCTTATGATTTGGTTATGTTGTGCAGCAATTTAATCAGTGGATGACTGAGCCTGTTTTCTTTTGGCTTTCTAGTCTCAACAGGAAAAAACTGTTTGGGTTAAATAGTAGTATATAACTGCAATATTTTCTAGCCTAGCTGGAAGTTGCAATAAAAATACATTGTGAAATGTATGGATTTCATCTGCAGTTGAAAGAAGTCGTAGAAAGTTTGCTGAAAGCAAAGGGCTAAGCTTATGAAGAACACCTCCTTTGTTTCACACTCAGTTTGTCAGCACACAATTAATTGCAGTCACAGTGCCTGTTTGTACAATGTTTGGGGTATTTGGTAGCCCAAATTTCTGCAAAAAGGCCCTTTGAGAAATTAATTTGTGCTTGTTGTTATCCCCTCTCAGAAAGATACCACTAAAGGCCCATTTAAAAATCTGGCCCTAAAAGTTGAACTTCTGTAGAGTTTTATTGTTCAGAGAGGTTTAATCCTATGTGGTAGTCTAAATAAGTGATGTATGAGTTGAGTTGCGTAAATTTTGTCATTGTAGTGTACATGGAGTGATCATTTTACTAACATAAATATTTTCTATGTGTGTTTCAGTGGATGACAATCGAGCAGCAGAAGAATGGTGTGCCTACCCTTTAATGCTGCAGTTTAAATAAGAGAACTTGTATTGTGTCATTTCAGATTGTAGGCTGAGAGTTGTAAATAGTGAAATTTTGAGTACTTCTATTATTTGTTTTGGTTAGAAAGTGAATTTAAAAACAAACCAAACTCTAAACTTTCTCAGATTAAAAGTCCTGAGACCTGAAGATTGTAATATTCATGTCTGTGAAGCTTTTAAACATTACACTTGAGATCAGTCATGACTTAATATTCAGGTAAATTTTCTTTTCCAAGAAGCTTTTGAATAAGCATATTTTCTCCAAAGGTCGTCTTTCTCTATCTTTATCTTTCTTCCTCTCTCCCACCCCCTTGTTTGTTTGAGGGGTTTTTTGTTTTGTTTTGTTTTTTGTTTTTGAGTGTAGATTATTTTAAAGCACTAATTGCATTACATTGGTAACTGCAATATAAAATAGCCATTATTGTTTTGTGAAGCATGGTTGAAATTAGATAGTGGTCCCTTTAAAATTTCATGAGCCTCTCAAAAAAAAAAAACCTTAAAAAAAAACAAAAAGCTGCTGAATATTTCAAAAGATATATATTTTACCTTATTGTAGGTTTGTAAAGTTAGTTTGTAATATTCAGGTGCACTTTTAATGTTGAATTTTGTGTTCAGAGTTCCATTATACCGTGTATTTCTTGGAGGTGGCTCATCACATGGTTGGCAGTCTTTGTGCCACAGTGATCCCTTAATATTTTATTTCTCTCTTGATTTGCCACTATGCTGTATTGGCACTTTCAGTGTAGATATTCTAGTTTGGGGAGGTCCTAATAAGTGTGTTATAGAGATTGGTCTATTCGCATGCTTAATTTCTGCTTATCAGAGTTTTGCATGGCCCAAACAACAATTGACCATTCTTATGGTATGGGAAAGCGTAGTTCAGACTCTGTCACAAAAGCCTTTTTTCCTCCTAGTTTCCAGTAGGTGAATGATGGCATTACCCAAATTATATAACATTATTTGAACTAATGATAGGAAATAATATTAAAAATAAATTCTTGCATTTTAATGAGAGAACATTAATATTACAGAGTAGATAAGCTGTGGCATTATAAAATAAAAAACCAGTTCTGTAGAGGGTTATCTAGTTGGTATTTTATCATTAGTCATCAACCTTGATAGTAATGTAGTATATTACTTTGTTCAGTAGGCTTACAAGTGACTCCAAATTATATTTGTGATGAGCTATACACTTTCTTTCTGCTCCCCAAATACCATGAAGGACAAGGTCTCTTTTTGAGGAAAAATAATTTATATTTGTGTATAATACTTTTATATTAAGTTTGTTGTTATTCTGAAGTTTAGATGTTGCTTGATAAACCTTTGCTGCAGCAGATCATGAATATGAGTAAGGCTTTGTGTGATAGTAGGGGTCCTTATGTGAAGTTAATTACTGTTCAGTTCTGGTGAGCAAGCTCAACAAGTGTGAAGTGTATATTAGCTTTATTTGGTATACTTTTATTTACATATTGAAGTGCTTTAGAACTCTGGTTATCTTATATAAATCATTACCTCAACCAATTGGCATTTCTATTCCCCAATATTTTACTTTAGCTATATGGAATCAGATAGTAAAACTAAAGGCACAATGAGATGTTTAGTTCCCACTTTTCTGGAGAGAACTCTAAATTAGACTAAAAATGACTACCTGTTAAGGTCCGTATCATTACTACCTTCTGTCTTTCGTCAGTACATAGCAACCTCTGCGCTGCTAGTGAGCTGTGTGTTCCTCCCCTACCCTAAGTAAGCACGTGGTGCCCAGCCTGGTTCTAAACCTTTGTACATTCTCTTATATTACATTGACCCATAATAGAAAAGCTTGGATTTATTTGGTTCATAAAAAATGATTGTCAGTTCAGTGGCAGAACCTGAAATTATTTTGAGTTATTAGAGAAGATATATGACAGGTTAGTCATTTTCTTTAACTGCTATTATCCATGTAGATTTCATTTTGAAACTGTGTTTGTTTTGTAATTCTTTCTTTAACCAAATGCCAGAGATAGTTTTCACATGGACCTCTCTATATATATCTCTCTTCTGTATATTTTGGTTGCTGTCATTGGTTGATAGAATATGGCAATAGATCAAATTTGCCCAACTTAATGTTGTATAGAAGATATTGAAGGTGACAGGTTAAATTTTGGCCTTCATAAAGATAATCGAAGATTGTTTTCCTTGTTACCTTTCCATTAGAATTAAGTCTTCATTAATACTATGGTCAGGCCAGTATTACTAAAAACTTGATGGCTTTAGGCAAACAGTCCATTTAGGGAACTTGAACTATGTAGGGATTTTTAAAAAATGTAATTTCTTTCAAAATCTACAGAAAAGGAAAAGAGTATAATGTGGTACAAGGAATACAGACCTCCAAACTCTCTTTAGTTTATTTTGGATTAATTCTGTCCTTGAAACTTGAATAAAATTTGTGAATATACTGACTGAAAGGAAGATAGAGAAATTCTTTGCATATACTCTCTTTTTTCAGATAATCTTTCAGTCATCTTTTAAAGAAGCAGACATTAGCCCTGTAGCATAACACTATAGCTGTGTACCCTAAGTGTTACTGAAGGAGATTGAAGGAAACAGGTGGAATATAGGATGTGCAAGTACATAGACATAGAAGAGGCTAAAAGTTCTGCCCTGTTACACGAAAAAGGAGTCTCAGGACAGACAGTGTGGTAAAGTTGGGCCATCTTTATTTGATAGAAATTTTTTTTACTTTGTTTGAAAATGGGAATCCAGGCTAATTAATGTTGATTTGTCCAACAATAAGGCATGAGTTAATTCTGCAACTATTTGAGGGGGGGATAATTTTTAAAGTTTCCAGTTCATTTAGAGCTGTACCCATAAAAGCTGAAAAGCAAGCACTTTTAGTTAACCACAGATTTACTGGATGTAGCAAATATTATAATCATAATACTTATCTTTATTGTTTGAATGTGGAAATGAACTCTTTACTCCATCTTGAACTGTCGTTGAACAGGCTCAAGATGATCTTTTCAACACTGGAAATGACCCTACACACATACCAAAAAAACAAAAAAAAAAACAAAAACAAAAACAAAAAACTAAAGCAGTACAACATGTTTGAAGATCCATACCTCTTAAACTTTTTAGATTTGTCTTGGAAAAAAACTTAATCTATAACCAGTATTAGCGCAGTCTTGGATTCCTTGTTCTGCATAATTGCACCCTTTCTCAGGTATGTCCTGAAAACATAAATTTTAAAATGATCTCTTTGGAGATTAGATTCTCAGTGGATAGTGTGTGGGGACTGGGGGTGGGGGGTCAGGGATAGTTGGACACAGGACACTGACACAGTAGAGCAGGGATTTTTAACAGTCAATAGCCAAATAGAATTTCAGTCTAGGATATTTTTACCCCCTCAGAATGAGTGAAACAATTTCTGTTATTTGGTAAATACCCGGTGCTACACTCCTAAAAGTCTTTCATCAAGGTGACTTTTTTCCTGCTTGGTGGAAGGCTATATAGTGAACTTTACTATCACTAGAAAAGCACTTGTCCAAAATGTTTAAAGTACTAGAAAAGGGATAATTCAGCACTTTTTCTGTTACAACACTAAAGTCTTAATTTATCTTCAGAGTCTTAGGTACTGTAAGTTTTAAGGTGATTATTTAAAAATATGAAACATACTACATGATATGGGCTCAGATCACATTTATATAAATCTTATTTTAACAAAAGACAGTAACATTTTGTACCTTTCTAGCAATTCTAAGTGATTGCCTCATTTTCCCCATTTAATTAAGCTTTTTAAGCTTAAGAATTTGGAATGTGAGAAAAGGTGAGGGGAAAATTCCCCAAAATGAAAAATTGTATCAGACCATTTTAGAAAAATAAATCACTAGGAAAATGGGTAGGGATTCTCTCCCCCTTTTAAGTCTTCAGGGAATGAGCAGTATTTAGAATCTTTGGCTGAAATTCAAGCCTTTTTACTGTGTAAATTTTTAATATTAATTCACTGACATGCTTTTTACATCAGAGGACTGAAATGGATCTTAATGTTTTTAAGTTGTGGAAGGGTATATTTCTAAAATGAGGGGGGCATAATTAACTAGGTTAGTATTACCAGCATTAGTATGTTTAAGGAATTTTAGTATGTAATAGCAAAGTGTTTGATTAAAAGTCTAATCCTCTATTACTAGTCAAAATTAGTTACATTCTGATCTAGGAAAGATATAGTCATTGGATATTGATATGCTGTGCTGTCAGAAAACCAGACTACAAAACCTTTTATCTGACTCCCACATGTTGCTTGTTCTGATGGGATGTATACTTTTGTATACCTTATAGCAGCTTTTTGCTGCTTTGTTAAAAAAAAAATGCATAAACTATACATTTGGAATGTTTGCATATAATTCTTTATAACCTCCACTTTAAACTGTCAGACATTGGTATTTTATCAGTCCATGCTGTTAAATAAAATTAATGTTTTTAGAAATCCAACTTGTACACACTGTTTAAAAACCCTCAGGGACAGTTTACACACTCTTCTCACTCAATTCAGGTACTTTGATGCTGTTCTTAAACCTAACAGTGACTTGTATTTTTCTGTTTTGCTTTTATTTCAACGTGCTGGTAGCACATCTTTGATGAATGTCAACTTAAAAACTCAGTTCAGGTATCCAGGTATAACTCAGCCAAACAGATTTTAAAGCTGCATATAACTCTCCAGCACACGGTGCCTCACACTCTTATAGTGGCATTCTATATATTCAGTTATTACTACTGAGCAGATAATACGGGGGTTCCTGTTAACAGTGTATTTTTTAAAATGTGCTTAAACATATAGCCAGCACACACGCACACACATACACACACGCGCGGTGAAATTATATTTTTAAATGCCACTAATAGCCAGCACAATTAAAAGACATTCCTATCTGCTTCTGTGAACTATAACAGATGCAGTTTCTCCTTGATGTGGCTCTTGCTTCTTCACCATAACTACTCCTAAATTCAAGCACTGGTCCTTGGGTATCTGACCTCTACATTCTAGTTTATGCAATGTCTTCAGAGAATCTGTGCACTGGCCACTGTGATGGAACCATTGGGCCAGGAGTGCTTTGAGTTTATCAGTAGTGATTCTGCCAAAGTTGGTGTTTTAACATGAGTATGTAAAATGTCAAAAAATTGGCAGAGGTTTAGGTCTGCATATCAGCAGACAATTTTGTCAGTGTGTTTTTTATAGCCTTGAAGACCTCAGTGACAAGTTTCTTCTGATGTGAAGTTCTAATTCCAGTGTTTTAGTACTTTACATCTGATGTTAAGACTTGTCTCTTTAAAAAGTTTGTTTTCTGCAGTACTATCTGTGGTTAACAAAATAAGTTTATCCCTCTGCTTTGATGTTTGATATCTTACATCTACAAGAAATTTTCTCCATATATATAAAACCCATAGCCTTTGAAGAACGGAAAATGGCATCTTTCAGATTTCTAGAAGTTCAAGTGTCATGCAACAAAACAGGAACCCCCTTAACTCTTATGGACCTCATTTCAATATACTGTTTACAGTTTGACAGAATTGTATAATTTAATATTTCTCTTGTACTGTAGTTTATATTTATTTACAGATTTTTTTGTACTGTGTGATTTGAACTTTTCGTTCTTGCTATGATCAATGTTTATGTAGTAGAGCACTTATGATCACAAATTAAGTTTTTTGGTTTGATTGCACTACATTAAATTTTTTAATGCAGTTCTGATTTTTGACTGGACTAAAAATAAGCTGTGTCTTAATGTATGTGATAAGTACTTAAGATTTTAATCCATGTGGTCCCTCCCCTTTTTTCTTTTTCTTTTTCTTTTTCTTTTTTTTTTTTTTTTTTCCTTTTTTGCATTGTATGTCAAAAGCGCTAGTTCTTTCGTGCATGTGTAAGATTTAATGGTTCCATTGTATTATTTGACCATGACATTTTGGAGAAACATTCCCAGTTGTAATGTTGTGTATGGTAGTTCTCACTGGATGCTAGACTTTCAAAACCACTATTCTTCTAATAAATTTTGTTGTGAAAAACTGTCTGAAAAGCTTCGTTTCTACTTTTGTAAGATTTTAGTTTAAAAATTTTTCAGAAGGGCAAAGAGAAGTGTACTGGTAATTGTACATGGTAATCAAAATAGTAATTGTTTTAATTTTTTTTTTTTTCGAGGTACTGGGGATTGAACTCGGGGGCATTCTATCTCCGAGCTACACCGCCAGCCCTATTTTTATTCTTTATTTTGAAACAGGGTCTCACTAAGTTGCAGAGGGCCTCACTAGGTAGCTGAGGCTGGCCGCGAACCCGGATCCTCCGGTCTCAGCCTCCCAAATGCTGGGATTACAAGCGTGCGCCACCACACCCGGCCAAAATAGTAATTTCTTTATAAGTTCTTTCTAAATGAAATCTCTTAGATTACTAGAAGTTGCTGCTACAAGTGATTCCATATTCAAGTACAGTACTGCTTTTTAACTCGGTGTCTTTCCTCCAACTACCTCCGTTTTCTTCACTGGATTAATCATTTTAAAAAGTCTTTCCGCCAAATAAGATATATTGCTATTTTCATAATACCTTCTTCTGACTAGACTTAGTTTTTCATAATTTTCTTAGAGTAAAACTTCATACTGGGCTTGCATGCCAGAGTGTGTAACAGTTTTGCTAATTTTTGTTTGCTCCTTTTTTGGGACATAAATACAAAAGAAATGTCAGTTAAGTTTATAGTACTGTTTCTTGAGATGGTTGCTGATCAGCATTTATGTTGTTTTTATAAACTAGAAGTATGAAGAAGCTTTCTGTTATAAAGTGATTCTTGTAAACTGGTTAGAAGAAGAGCTGATTAGAAATATGAGCAAAATACTTAAACTGTTCTAAAGCTTATGATGTAATTACATATAAGCAGATATTTTATATTCATAGGAGATACTTTTTTTGGTACTACAGGTGTGTTCATTGGCTTTGTTTGTTTCCCTTACTCAGTTATGTCACATACTCATAGAATATTTTTCTGGAAACTTAATTGTTATTTCTTTGTAAATTTCAAAGCTATAACAATTTGTGTTTTGTCATTTCTTGCTGTTACTCTAAACCGATGACCAGATCAGAGTAATAAGGTTATAGTCTAGCATCTCATAGTTGAATTTGCCTTATTTTAGTAATCCTATCTTC
The DNA here is from genome assembly GCA_004027655.1 of Graphiurus murinus. Taxonomy (NCBI): domain Eukaryota; kingdom Metazoa; phylum Chordata; class Mammalia; order Rodentia; family Gliridae; genus Graphiurus; species Graphiurus murinus. Next base: position 101,399 of record PVLC010002252.1, on the reverse strand, counting down.
AAGTTGATATTTAGCCCTTTAATTTTTATGACCCTTTTTAAATAACCCCCCTCTTTCTCTCCCTCCCTCCCTCCCTCTCTCCTTCTCTCCTCCCCCTTTCCCTCCCCCCACCCCTCGGCAGTTCTGGGGATTGAATCCAGGGACATTCTACCTCCAAGCTATACCCCCAGCCCTATTTCTTATTCTTTATTTTGAAACAGGGCCTCACTAAGTTGCGGAAGGCCTCACTAAGTAGCTGAGGCTGGCTGCGAACCTGTGATGCTGCTGTCTCAGCCTCCCAAGTACTGGGATTATAAGTGTATACCACAATGCCCAGCACGCTTCTCTCTTTTAAATCAGAACTTTCTTTGATTCTGCTCATATTTTGTAATCAATTTAGAGATCCCTATAGGTCTTAATGGGTGTAGAGATTCCACAACACAACTGGAGTTGTATAAGGGAAACAATGGAAAAAATAGAAATGAAGTGGTTTATGCCATACCCTGAGTTGTAGATCTGTTGTCCCACCTGCCCTCAAGGACTGAATTTCTTCTGCTGAATATTTGTATACAAATATAGAGACATGCCTTTGCTTATTCCTATATTTTAAATTTAAAAAAACAAATCTCCCCTAACATTCATTAGAACATTTTTAAACTAAATAAGGTTATCTTAGAAATCCTTTTTAATGTTTAACATTATTTAAAGTGGTCTATGTTCTTTAAATAATTACTTAGAAGTGCTATCATTGTGTCAGTTTTAAATGATTTACTATGACAGCAAAAGTCTTAATTTCCTAAAACATAAGTTTTCAAGAATCAAGAAAGAACATCAAGAGAATATGAGAAAAGATAGAAAAATCTCACAAAAAATCATGAAATGTTCAGGAGACTATCAAATACCAGCTTGATTAGATGTATAATCTGCTAGTCTTTATGTCTCCCAAAAAGAAACTAAGAATATTTGTCAGAAGCATATAAATTTATTTCTTGAGAGGAAAAAAACGTGTATTGCTGAGCTCTATATGGAAATTATTGAATATCTTTTTCTGTCACCTCTCTGATACCTCCTTTAGATTTAGATCCCTCTGCACACGGCCCCACAAGGTGGTGATGTGGATTTCTGAGATGTACAAAAGAAGTATATACCCACTGTAGTGGGAGCTTTTCTTTTTTTTTTTTTTTTTTTTTTTTTTTTTTTTTTTTTTTTTTTTTTTT
>PVLC010002252.1:0-100103 GCA_004027655.1 Graphiurus murinus | reverse complement strand
TGCTGTCCCATCCTAGGGAAACTGCACAATACAGGAAAGGCATTTTCAGTGCTTGACCTCTACTGGTCTTTCAACAGATGTTACTTTCCCCTTATACCGTAAAAAGAGCATCGTAGCTGGGTATGGTACTGCATGCCTTTAATCCCAGTACTTGGGAGGCTAAGACAGAAAGATTAAATGTTTGAGGCCAGCCTCAGCAATTCAGCAAGACCTATTCAAATATTATATATATGTGTGTATGTATATATATATTGGGGGTTGAACTCAGAGGCATTCTACCTTCAAGCTACACCCCAGCCTGATTTTATTTCTTATTTGGAAACAGGGTCTCGCTAGGTTGATGAGAGTCTCACTACTTGATGAGACTGTCCTTGAGCCTGCAATCCTCTGTCTCAGCCTCCAAAGTGTAGGAATTACAGATGTGTGCCACCACATCCAGCTAAAAAATTTTTTTTAAGTGCTAGGGCCAGGTGTGGTGGCACACGCTTGTAATCCTAGTACTTGGGAGGCAGAAACGGGAGGATCACAGGTTCGAAGCCAGCCTCAGCAATTTAGGTTCTCAGCAACTTAGACCCTGTTTCCAAATAAAAAGTGAAATAGGTCTGGGGGTGTAGCCTAAAGATAGAAGGCCCCTGGGTTCAATCCCCAGCAACACACACACACACACACACACACACACACACACAAAGGCTAGGGTGTATCTCAGAGGTAGAATGTCCCTGAGTTCAATCTACAACACCAAAACAAAAAACAAACATCATGATGTGATACATTTTCTCTTCCTTGGGGGATGAACAACTACTTCCTCTGTATTCTGCTAAAGCAGTGGTATTTTTCTATTCCCATCATTGTTCAAGTCATTTAAACTGGGAATTAAAAGGCAGTTTCCCCAAAGAGCAACAAAAATATTACCACTTGAGAAATACAAAAAGAAACAAAACAAAAAAAATCCCTGCCTCACTGGCTTGTCATGAGCTTTTTTGTAATACCTAAAATGTGAGTTATACCTTTTTTTTTTTGGTGTGATATTGGGTATTGAACCCAAGAGTGTTCTGCCTCCGAACTACACCAAGCCCTATTTTATTTTTTACTTTGAAACAGGGTCTCACTAAGTTGCTAAGGGTCTTGCTAAATTGCCAAGGCTGGCAAACCTGTGGTCTACCTGTTTAAGCCTCCCAAGTACTGGGATTACTGGCATGCACCATCATGCCTGACTGAGTTACATCTTAAACATCTTATAGCAATGTCTAATGTGATTTCACTAACTCATAAGGCTAGTGATGCTCATTCTCGGTTCAAATCTGCCCTAGCCAGGGCTCTATTCTGTGTCTGAAGTTGCTGTATTATTCCCTACCATTTGCCATCAGCTTTAGTGGCTCCCTGAGGGTAGGTCTCAGAGTGAAGAAGAACACTCAGATCTGACTCCACAGACACACCACAGCCTCCACGATTCTGATCTTAGGAAGGGTTAATTCTCTTAAATTCCAGTTTTGAGACTTGTTCTACCTAAATCCAAATGTAGATCTATTTCAACTACCTGGAAAACTGCCTGGTTTTAAGAGTTCACTTTCTATTCCATGATCTTATAAGCTTTACTTCTCAATTTTCTGTTTCACTTTTGCCTTTTATTGTTTCTCTTCGCCATTTCCATGGGAGTAGGGGGGAACTTGGCTGTTCAGTGATTTAGAAGTACAACTATCACCCAGGTATGGTGGGGCATGCCAGTTATCCTAGTATTTTGGATGCTAAGGCAGGAGGATCACAAGTTTGAGGACAGTCTCAGCAAGTAGTGAGACTCTCATCAACCTAGTGAGACCCTGTTTCAAAATATAAAATAGGGTCAGGGGTGTATCTTCAAGGTAGAATGCCCCTGGGTTTAATCCCCAGTGCCACAAAAAGAAAAAAAAAAAGTAAAACTATATATGGCTTTGTAGAGAGTGAAAAAAAATTTCCACATCCATGCTTCATGTTCTCCAACACACACACACACACACACAGTTTTGTCATAACCCCTGGACTCTCCCCATGTCCAGGTATAGAAGGTGCATAGGTATAAGATAGCCAAGGGCAGATGTCCTTCCCAGAGTAGAGCAAGAACTTGTCAGCAGACACACGATGCCCTGGAGTATGGAGTGACTTTGTCCCTGTGCTTAAATGACCAGAAATGAGGAAATAAGGAGCATCATTTCAGATTATTGTCTGGCAAAAAATACAATGAGATGCATTTTATATTTTCTTCAAGGAGTCAAGCCAAATTAATTTGTAACTGTGTGTATTGGGGGGGGGGGTCGGATTGAACTCAGGGCCTTGTGCATGCCAGTGATGGTAGCACTCTATCACTGAGTTGCATCCCTACCCTTTTTGGTTTTTATTTTGTGACAGGGTCTCACTAAATTGCCCAAACTGGCCTCAAGCTTGTTATTCTCCTGCCTCAGCCTCCTGAGTAGCCTGGATTACAGGCATGTGCTTCCTTGCCCAGATTAATTTATAGGTCTTAACCATAATCTGTTCTGTCTAAAGCTTTCACCTTCTGTGTTCTGGGCCTGCCTTTTTCTGCTACTAAGATTAGCTCCCATCCAAACATCCTTTATTGTTGATAATCAGTCAAGAAAAATGTATTTGGTTCATGAATGATGTTGATTTGCCCATCATGTTGTCTTATTGGTAATTAGGGAGTAGGTATTGAAGAGAATACCTGAATCAGTCACTTCCAAATTCTATTTTCTTAAACTAATCCTTTCAGCTGTCTGCCATATCTCTTCTCTACTTGATCAGTCTTTTACCTTAAAATAACATAAGTATTGACCACCCACCACTTATACTAACTACAGGAATGCTTTCCTTCAGGAATTTAAGTATTGCAATATTGACTAAATAGGCGAGTTCAGCTGTGTCTAACCTCTGATCTAGAAAAACATCATTGAGTAAATCATTAAAGATAGGGTTGTGAAACAACATATCATTCTTAAACTGTGCCTCTTAAAGTTTTTTATGAATATTATCTTATCCTTTACCACACCCTTCAGAATTAGGCATTGAATTGAAGATAGACAAAATGGCCAAGGTCATACAGGCCATTTCTCACCAAGGAGATAAACTCAAAACTCATTCAGGTAGTTGGAAATCAGGTCTCCCCTTTTCTTTTACAACCCTTCCTCCAATTTACTAAACCCTCTAATCTGACTGTGCTTAATGGTGGTGTTCAAGTTTTCTACTTGATAGTTCCCTTAGCTATTGCAGAATCCTCTTAAGCAGAAGAAACACAAACTCAAGTGATTTCAACATCTGTGATGAATTTTTATTCTTGTAAGGACCTTACTTTAGTCAAGTATAAAGGACATAATGTGATAGAGACAGTAGTCACTGAAATAAAACACAGTGCTTCCCCGTAGGTGGGGATGAGGAAATGATCTGCAGGCCAGAAAGTCATTTTTTTCTGGATTCCCTCCTAATGCCAAAGAGTAACCTAAGTTAATGCAAATGCTGTATCTAGGCACTGGTTAAAGATCTAAGGCCACTGGGAAAAGTGAATAGAAGCAAAGGTAAAGCTAGCTGTTTAAAACTTGGGCAAAACTGGCTAACGTGTATTTATTCATTCATTTTTTGTGGTACTAGGGATTGAACCCAGAGGCATTCTACCTTTGAGCTACCCCCACCCCCCAGTCCAATTTTATTTCTTACTTGGAAACAGGGTCTCACTAGGTTGATGAGAGTCTCAGTACTTGCTGAGGCTCTCCTCAAACCCGCAATCCTCTGTCTCAGCCTCTCAAGTACTGGGATTACAGGCATGCGCCATCACGCCCAGCTCTAATATTTACCTTTTAAGCCTGGAAAAAAAAAAAATAGTGACAGAATTAAACTTCAGAAGGTTGAAATTAAACTTTAAAAATTAAATATTCAAATGATAATAAATTAAATTTTATCTAAACTTAGGTTCTATTGAGAAAAGCTTCAGAAAAAAAGTAGAAAGTTGGCTAATTTAGAAGCACAGTCAAAATGACTTTATTACTGTAGTTGTAAAGTTAGCTATTATAACAGGGCCCTTTAATGACACCTGAACAAAGGTTAGTATTAATGTGAAGGCTGTTGGCCCCAAGTGATGGACATGTGGCTGTGTGTCCAAATTACCTGCTAGACATGTCAGATTCAGAACCTTAAGAACATCTCAACTCAGTGTGAACAGAACATAGCTCATCAGACACATGCACATCCCAACAACTACTGGCAACCAACTTTGTTTCTTGTGCCCCTGGCTTAGTCAATGCTGCTGTCCAGGGAGAAAATCTAGGAAGCATCCATAATACTCCTTTCTCTTGGGAAAAATAGGAAAACCCAAAATGTCCCTACCTACACTCAAGCAGTTTATATCTGCTTGGGAAGTTAAGAGAACAATAAAACAAATTAAGTCAGTAAAAGGTAAAAATTTTAAGATAAGTATACAAGACCTCATATAATTGCCAGTGAATTTTTACAGACCATTATGGCTTAGAATGCCAGGAAAGAATATAATCAATCCAGGTGGGGATCCTTTTGAGATGATCTGGTAAGAGCATCCTACTTGCTTTTATGACCAGTACATTGTCCCCAGCCTTCTCACCAGGAAAACATGCAAGTGATTTTGTTGATGGCACTTTCTGTAAAGATTGCCATTTGCAGTTTTTATCTCTTAGGCTTCCCAAACCACTGCTCTAAATGCCTCTTAAGATTGATTAGCCTGGGCCAGCTAAATATATTTAGATGCTACCATTTTTCAGCATCTGTGTGCTAGTCAGAGTTTAATAGCTCCTAATAATGTTTCTGTGTGCCTTAGTTGAGAAGATACCACCTCCCCTATTACTTCTAGTTGTCTCTTAGGGACTAGCTTGAGCCACGTTGCCCAAGTTGTTGCCTTGGGGCTAGTTGCATGGCCCTTTGGAAGACCTTACCTTATATTACGTTCTATTAAGTTATTGAAACATGGGACAGCAGTGGATCCAAGTCTCACAATCATAAAGTAGTTGAATGTCATCTGTGGACTAATCATTCCATTTTTTATTCTATGTAAGTGTCATTTTAAGAGGAAAATGCTTCTTCAGTTTCCTTCAAAAAGTTCTCCGTCCTCTTACTGGGTACATGCTTTGATTTCATTCATCTCCAGGCATAGTGTTAATCATAAACTTCAAAACTTGCTTCCAGAATATAAATACAGCATGAAACTTAATCCAGATTTTTGCAAACTTGTTAATTTTGCCTCTGAATTTGGGAAGAATGATATCTATCTATCTCTATCCCCTCCCACCATCCCCCGCACTGGGAATTGAAACCAAGGCACTCTACTCCTGAGCTACACTACCAGCCCTTATTTTGAGAAAGGTCTCACTAATTTTCCCAGGCTGGCCTCAGACTTGTGATCTTCTAGCCTCAGCCTCTCGGGGAGCTGGGATTAGGGTCTTGCACCATCACACCTGGCCTGTTTAGTGTTTTCTAGAATAAGATGCTATGCTATTTCTTAATCTTTTCCACTGACCTTTTTCAACCTTTTTTGCCTTTTTCAACACTCAGGAGTATAGTCCTTAATTCACTGAAAGGGTAATAATATCCTACCTATTTGTATTTGCCTACCTTGGAAATATCAGAAACATATTGAAAACGCAGGAACTGAAGAATGAAGGCCTGTAAACAACTGAAGAAGTTGTTAGAAAATCTGTGTACTAGCTGGATATGGTGGCACATGCCTGTAATCCCAGTACTTAAGACAAGATTACAGGTTCAAGGATAGCCTCAGCAATTTAGCAAGACACTGTTTCAAAAAATAAAAAGAGGATGTAGTTCAGAGGTAGAATGCCCTAGAATGAATGAATGAATGATTATATACTGTACTTGGGAGGCTGACAGAGGAAAATCGCAAGTTCAAAGCCAACCTGAGCAATTAGTGAAGCCCAATCTCAAAATAAAAAGGGCTGAGGATGTAGTTCAATGGTAGAACATCCCTGGGTTCAATCCCAAGGGAAAGAAAGAAGGCGAAGAAGAAGGGGAGAAGGAAGGAAACCTATATACTTCCCATAAAACTATTCCTCAAATCTTTATTCAGAGCTATTTATCTTTCCTTAAAGTACCATTCTGGCACTTGGGATTTGGTTTCTTAACTATTAAGTAGAGATACACACTTACTTGAGTCATGATACTGCTAAGATCAGTTGCTAACTATTTGGAAGCCAGTAAGAAGAGAGATTTTAATAAAATACAAGCTATCATGGCTTTTTTTGTATTCAGGGAGCCAGATTTACTTGAATAGCCCCCCACCCAAACTCTGAATATATTTCAGTTGAGCATAAAAAAATAATAAAATACTTTAATGTTAGTTCACATGGTAATGATCCTGAGGATTAGAAAGAATAAAATGTGTTTAGAGAAGTTATTTTGTAAAGACTTCCATCAGAAAAGTACTTATAATTTTAAATATTTAAATTTGAAATAAAAATTTTAAATATTTGGTGTAAAATGTTTGGTATTCAAAGTATAAACCTTATCTAGAAAATTTGCCGTTTTTAGATTGTAAGAAAGCATTATTGCACATTTCTGATCTCTAGATTATTTTTATTAAAGCATGTTTAATTTGATTGGCTGACAATAATGTTATTTGTATAACCTTTGTAAGTTTTCTCTTGTAATAATCCTAAGAGGTAAATGGGGCAGGCATTTGACTAAAGTCCCAAACAGTTAGCATTTGGGGCAAGGTCACATAATAAGTGGCAGAACACCCCCCCCCCCGCCCCAGTGTCTCACACATACCCTGTCCTATAACATATTATGCTCTTGGTACCACCTGGTAGACACAGCTATTGAGCACCTCCTGGAGCAGTCTATCAGCAGGGCCTCCTCCTGATTCTGCACACACTGGAAAGTCTACAACTACATGGGGAGCCTATTGAACTCTTTTGTACATCTCCTTGCATCCGAGACTTGGAAATGACTGAACAGTCACCCATCCTAGGGTATCACTGGTGTCCTTCGTGTCCAAAGAAAGAAAATAATATTCACCATTCTTGCACAACAGAAGCTTATTCCTTTCAACTCTCTAGATGTTTCCTCATTAAAGACTTTTATTGAAGTACAGTGTAAAAATAGAAAAAAGTACATATAAGCATACCACTCAGTGAGTTTTTCTAGTTGCTTCTGGTCTTTTCTTCCTTGGTACAGTGTGACCCTGTTGCCAGCAAGTAATTTAAAGTGTATCATCCTCATGCACCTTTTGTAATAGTTATGTAAAAATCTTTTTTATTGGTATAGTCACAATTCATTGACCAATGTTGAGTTTGAGGTAGGTATTTTCTGAAACATTTCTGACCTCTCCAATCTGTGGTCTGATATAAGCTCTTTCAGAAGACCCTGGCACCACTGAGTAAAATTGCTTTCTTGCTAGCTCTGAAAATACATACACTATAACCCTTTTTTCTTGTGAAGCAATTTAGGTTAAACAACAGATTTGACTAGTCAGTTTCATGGGATTCTGTTCATTTGCTTGTTTTGTACTTAGAGGAGTCTCAGTAGTTGTTTTTTGTTTTTTGTTGTTTTTTTTTTTTTTTCCCATATAGCCTTAAAAATCCCCCTGAGTTAGGAATAGAGAAACTAAAATTTTCTGAGCGCCTATTATTTTGTGCTTTATATATGTTATCTAATGTCTTACAATTATCCTTTGAGATACTGATATTCAGTCTCAATTTTCAGATGAGGAAGTCAGTGTTCAGAGAGACTAGTATCTTACCTAAGATCTTGTAAATAGTAAATGTCAGGGCCAGAAGTGGGATCTAGGTATCTCGTATCCCACAACTTGTGCTCTTTCCACTGTAAGCACACTGCCAGGACAAGGTGGGAAGGTAAGATGGCACAGGCTGTCTGAGTAAGCTTCCCTGTAATAAAGGCATCTCATGACTGGGAGGCAGAGGTCACAGATGGAAGAAAAAATAGCCCAAAATGTATAATGAAATAACATCTATTCAACATACATTTATTAAAGTGCCATTTCATATATATAGTCAAATAATAGTCTCCTATGGAATTACAATCCGGGGTGGGGGGAATTAGAAAACACGTACTTCTTATAAAACTCTTCATCAAGTCCTCATTCAGAACTATTAATTTTTTAAAGTACCATTCTAGAACTTGGGATATGGTTTCTCAGCTAGTAAATAGAAGTACACACTTACTGAAGGTAAAAGTGAGGGTGCTGAGATCCGCTCTTTCAAACTCCAGAAGATGGGAGCACTCCAACCCCAAGAGCTCAGCAAAACCTAGACAGCCAGGAGCACAAAGAAGCCAGAGAAAGCTCTTGGTTGTTTAAGCAACATTGCCTGGAGCCTTCTTGAGTCCAGTGTCATCCTTTCCCTCCACCCCCACTGTCTGGGTTAAACCCTAAGATTTTATCCTAGATAATTTAGAAAAGTGCTTGAAAGGTTTCTTTAGTGTAGAATGACTTTTTATGGATTACAGTAAAATGTTTATTGAAGGACTAAGGAATATGATAGATAGGGCTTGTGCTACCTAGCATTGACAGAGCTTTATAGTTTGCAGTGCAATTTCACATCTGTTTCCTCACTTTAAGGCTAGAAATCAGAACTTGCTTGTCATTCCACCATTCAATGTATCCAGTGTGAATTGCTGGTTTCTATTCCTCCATGCCCCAGAGGAAAGGGATAAAAGGATTCCAACATCACTGTTAGCAATTATCTAGCTGAGTAGGTTTGCTGAGAAATCATCTTAAAACTATTAAGTTCTCTAAATACTTCTAAACCCAAGATTTGTAATAACAGTGTGTCTGAATTTTTGTCAGTGTTGTAGACTTACAAACAGAAATACCTAGGTCTAAAGCAAAAGTTTGGGTTGAGTATCCCTTGTCCAAAATGCTTGGGACCAGAAGTGTGTTTGGATTTAGAATTTTTAAAGACTTTGGAATATTTGCATATGTATAATGAGATATCTTTTGAGTTGGGACCCAAGTCCAAACAGAATCATTTTCACACATAACCTAATAGTAACCTTATACAATATTCTTAACAACTTTGTACATAAGGCAGAGTTTCATGGTGTAGAATTTCCACTAGTACCATCATGATAGCACTTTGTATTTTAGAGTATTTTGGATTAGCGATGCTCAACCTGTATATGTTGACCAAGTAGAGTTAATAGTGTGGCCAAAATTGTGTTGTTTGAAAAGAAATTTATTTTCAGTATTTCTTCTATATAAGATAAAATTATTTTTGAGTGATCTCTCAAAAAGTAAAATTACCAGAGGCAATGGCACATGCCTGTAATCCCAGTACTGGGGAGGCTGAGATAGGACCACAAGTTCAAGGACTGAGTCAGCAACTAAATGAGACTCTCAGCAACCTAGTGAGACCCTGTTTCAAACTGAAAAATAAAATAGATCTGGGGGTATAACTTGGAGGTAGAATGCTCCTGGATTCAATTCCCAGTACCCCCCCACACACACACACACAAAAGAAGGAAAACTATAAATAGGCTGGCTGTGTAGTATAATTAGATAAATACTCTATCAAATCAAAAGTATATAGTGGACTTAGAGGCAGTTGGCGAGAGAGCCCACTCTCTATGATATGAACAACATCTGATTAATTTCATGATGTAAAAATGGTTCTTTGGAAAATGACCAAACTAACTCCTTCTTTCTCTTTGTCCATCTAGTGAGAACTCAGCAGAAACACTAGCAGTAGACTCTAACAATCAGTCGAAGTCCCCGCTGGAGAAGTTCATGGTTAAGCTGTGTACTCATCATCAGAAGCAATTCATTCGTGTTCTGAGTGACCTGTACACCGAATCTCAGCCAGTCACTGAGGAGTTGCAGCCTTTGGATTCTGGAGCAATGGATGTGTCCACTTGCGATGCTGGCTGTGCCCAGCTAAACAGTAGTGATAAGGAAAAGGATGCTATGTGTCTTGATAGGAAGTCTCCTACTTCTATAAATTTGTTTGTAGATTCATCAGACTCTCACAGCTCTCAGCACATGACAGAACAGACCCTGAAGGAGCCTCCTCCTGAGACAAACTCTATAGATGGAAGAGAGAATGCCTTGACTGTTATCCAGAAAGATTCCTCTGAACTTCCAGTCACTCAACCGAATTCTGGCAGTTCAATAGATAGCTCCACTCTGGAATACCTCACTGCATCTATTTCTTCCTCATTAAACCTCCATCACATCTCTAAAAGCTTGGAAGGGCAAACCACTGGACAGGAGCAAGACACAAATGTGAAAACATGTGAGGATGGTAAAGACCACATGCAGAGTTCAGCTTTGGCAGAAAGTCTAATTGCAGTAAAAGCAACGGCTGAGAATAGTGAGGAGGGCAATAGCTATGTTGTTTCTCAAAGAAATTCATTCAAAGCTTTATCAGAAGAGATGTGGGATTCAGGGTTTATGGGGAACCCATCTAGAACTGCTGACAAAGAAAATGCTTTACAGTGCAGCTCAAAAACACCTTTATGCCAGGATTTAGAGGCAGACGAACAAGATGCAAGGCCAAAACAAGAGAACCATCTTCATCCACTTGGAAGAAATAAAGTGGGTTACCATTCACATCCCAGTGACAAGGGCCAGTTTGATCATTCCAAAGATGGTTGGTTAGACTCCAGTCCCACACCAGCTGTACACAAAGCATCTAACGGACATTCACGAACCAAGATGATATCAACATCCATCAAGACAGCTCGGAAAAGTAAAAGGGCATCAGGGTTGAGGATCAATGATTATGATAACCAGTGTGATGTTGTATATATCAGTCAACCAATAACAGAATGCCACTTTGAGAATCAAAGGTCCATATTATCTTCTCGTAAAACAGCCAGAAAGAGCACTCGAGGATACTTTTTCAATGGTGATTGTTGTGAGCTTCCAACTGTTCGCACATTGGCCAGAAATTTACACTCCCAGGAAAAAGCAAGCTGCTCAACACTGGCATCAGAGGCAGTGGTGACATCTAAGCAGACCCTTACAACTTCAGCCCCTAAGCATACAGTAGATACACAGGTTCCCAGAGAAGACACTCTAGAAGGACCAAGTAAGGAAATAACCTCTGTCAAGGAAGGAAACAGAGATACTTCGTCTGCAAAAGAGTCTCAAGAGCCTGAGGTTTGCCCCACAACTAATGAACCAAATCCCAACAGCTCCCCTAGGTCAGGGGAGACAACAGCCTCCAGCCTGGCTTGTGCACTCCCTGTTCACCTTCCTGAAGAAGATGTGCCAGAAAGTAGCACAGTATCAGCTCCCACTGCAAGTGTGATGTCTTCCCCTGAACAAGACCAACAACCGGTTGCCCTGATGGATGTAGAGGAGCCAAGTGTACTCCAGAACTGCCACCTAGTCCTTGAGACTGAAAGCATTTCTAGGGGAGGCAGTGAAGAAGTCCTTTCTAGGCCTCAGTCTTCTCCCAAAACAGTCAGTAAAGAAGAAAATCCTCCATGCTCAGAAAATCAAAGATCCCCTGTAGGCTTGGAGCGTCACCTGAACCTGGGACAGGCTGAGCTCGACCAAAGCACCAGTACTGAGGCTGAGACTGGAGACACTCCGGAACTAGATACCCACCCAGTCCCAAAGGCAAGCAGCACTTTCACTAATGAGAACCATGGTGAGATTGAGGAAGGCGAGGTGGCACATGGTGAAGGACAACTAGAGGGAGAGGACAGTGATGTAAAATGCCCTTCAGAAAAAGATATGTGCGATCCAAACATTGACTCACTGGAAGAGAATCTGGACAAGAAGAAAGGTAAAAAATTATCTGAGGCTTCTGATAGATGCCTAAGAAGTCAGCTTACAGATTCTTCCTCTACTGATAGTTGCCCAGAAAATCAAAGTTCAGATTCTCCCTCTGCTTGTCCTGAGATTGAGGTTTCTAAAACTCCTAGTGTAAAGCATTCTCAAAAAGAAGAGTACTCTGGTGGTTCACCTGAGGGCCTTCCGACTGATAGTTCCCACACAGAAGCTCTGGAAGACACTGAAAACCCAAATGTTGATGAATGTCCCTCTGAGAAAGATACTGAGCAGGAGAGTGAAGGAGATGGGATCATAACAAGCCTGACTTTTAAAAACATGCTGGCAAAAGATGTCAAGAGGGAAGAAGGGGAAATTTTCCCCAACAGTGATCCCATAACTACAGTGGGCCAGCCACTGCCTGGAGAAAGACTGGAAATCTATGTCCAGTCTAAGATGAGTGAGAACAATGCTCAGGTGCCCTCAGAAAATACTCCTTATAAAAGGGACCCAGAGCAATCAGAAGAGAAGCCAGGACATATTCCCACCCAGGATATGGAAAAGGTTACAAATGAGGTAGACAGTGAGGACACCCAGCATAAAGATGATACTGGTAGCCATGCCCCATCTTGCTCAGCTGGGACATCAGGTAGTCAAGGTGGTGATACTGCGGGGCCACCCAAGTTGGTACCAAGGCCTAAAAGGTTGACATCTTCAACCTACAACCTGAGACATGCTCATTGTATGGATTCCTTGGATACTACAAAAGTAACTTCAGAAAAGGAAGCCACACAAGTAAAGCCAATGCCAAAGGAAAGTGAAGCTTCCGAGAGTGCAGATCCCTTAGATGAAGAGGATGTGGACACAGTGGTGGATGAACAGCCCAAGTTTGTGGAATGGTGTGCTGAGGAGGAGAACCAGGAGCTTATTGCCAACTTCAATGCCCAGTACATGAAAGTGCAGAAGGGCTGGATCCAGTTGGAGAAAGAAACACAGCCAACTCCAAGAGCAAGGAACAGATCAGATAAGCTGAAGGAGATTTGGAAAAGCAAGAAAAGATCACGGAAATGCAGGGGGTCATTGGAAGTTCAAAAGTTTTCTCCTGTTCAGATGCTGTTTATGACAAACTTTAAGTTATCTAGTGTCTGTAAATGGTTCTTGGAGACAACTGAAACCCGGTCTCTGGTCATTGTGAAGAAGCTCAACACCCGTCTTCCAGGAGACATCCCCCCTGTCAAGCATCCTCTTCAGAAGTACTCTCCTTCCAGCCTGTATCCTACTTCACTACAGGCAGAACGCTTGAAAAAACACTTAAAGAAATTTCCTGGAGCTACTCCTGCTAGGAATAATTGGAAAACACAGAAACTCTGGGCTAAATTTCGAGAGAATCCTGACCAAGTGGAGTCAGAGGATGGCAGTGATATCAGCCTCGGCCTTAATTCTGAAGATAGCACAGAGGAAGTGAAGGAAGATAGAAATAGCCATCCTTCCACAAACCTACCTACGCCAGCCAGTACCCGGATCCTTAGAAAATATTCCAATATTCGAGGAAAGCTCAGAGCCCAGCAACGATTGATCAAGAATGAAAAAGTGGAAAGCCCACTGGGTGTGGCTATAGAAAGTAAGAGTCGCAAGAGTGTGTGTATCAACCCTCTGATGTCCCCCAAGCTTGCCCTCCAGGTAAATGCAGATGGGTTTCCCCTTAAGACCAAGAGTACAGAAGGAATGAAAGGAAGGAAAGGGAAGCAGGTGTCTGAAATCATCCTCAAAACTGAAGTTCAGAGTAAACGCAAGAGAACAGAAGGCAGCAGTGCTCAAGACAGTAAGGACAGGGGGCCTGCAATGAGAACCAGCAAAGAAAAACATGTTGACGGGCCCAGCAGAGCTCCTCCTACCAAGAAGCCAGCTACAAGGGACAAAAGTAGCCAACTGCCCAAAAAGATGTCTTCGAAAGAGAACAAAGTGAAGATTCCTAAAAAGTCTCCTGGAAAGAGCTGCCCTCCCTCCAGGAAGGAAAAGGAGAATACAAACAAAAGGCCTACGCAGCCCACCACCTCAGAAGCACTAGCAAAACCTGCAAAGCAAAGGGGAGCAGGTGAATCTTCTAGGCCTCAGAAAGCCACGAATAAGAAGCCAAGCAGTGGGAAGACTCGGGCCAGACCCTTGACCAAAAGCCCTGAGAACAGAGCAGCCCAGAGAAAGCGAAAGCTCAAGGCAAAGCTAGACTCTTGCCATAGCAAACGGAGGCGGCTGGATGCAAAGTGATTGAAGGATGGCAGCCAAGGGTGAAACTGTTTTATAGAAGTAACCTTTTATTTTGCATTAACTAAATCTGCTTTTATAAGCTTATCAAGCCTTTCAAATTACGATTAATCGAGAACATCCACAATTTGAGATGTCAAACAATGTGTCTCAGGTGGAGAAGGGAACTTGCAGAGTCCTTCTCTGAGGCTGAGTAAGGGAAGTTATATATTTTATTCTGGTTGTTCCTTGGGTTTAAAACTTGGAACCAAGCAGTTTTCGTTTTAAAAAGTACAGTGCCTTATTTATCCTTTTTGTTTTTAAATTTACAAAAGCTAAAAAGCTGATCTATGTGATTAAAGGCTTGTATTTTATACTTGATGCACAAGCACTTGTACTGTAGCCGAGAAGACCACCGTCATGCACATGAAAGGAGCTTTCAGCAGCTGCCTGGAGTGTCTGTCCCATGACAGGCGCCCCTCTTTGCAAACCACAGCAGTGACTTCCCTCTCTCCTTTGTCTGGTTTTTTGTTGTTGTTGTGTTGTTGTTGTTGTTGTTGTTGTTTAAGTGATATTTGAAAGCTAAACCAAATCATTTTTTATGGTATGTGGAAAATGCAGAAGATTTATAATTATTATGAAATATTAATATTTCTGTTACCCTCTCTTAAATCATATTCATTGTTAGTCACTCCTCACCTTTTTTTTTTCTTTTGTCATTTGAGAACATGTTCTCTAAATTATGTGCCCATGGGACAAAAGGTGTGTCACATTATTAATTTTGGTTTCTGACCTCTAAATTATTTGCATCCCCAAACTACATTATTAATTCCTAGCATCTTCTTCATTTTTGACGATGCAAACTTGCTAGCACTCTAACTAAAGGTTTTCATCCTATTTTAGCAAAGAAAATTTGTTTTTTATCTTGTAGCTATAATTTGACAGTTAGGATAAGAGTAACAATTCTTATTTTCTTTCTTACCCAGAGTATTTCCCTATTCAGAGAAAGCTAAAATGTCATTTCCAGTGATAGGAAAGTTTTAAGTGTGTGTATGTGCATTTAGGTGCATTTACATGTGGTTATCCGCTGCCCATATCTCCTGATTCCAATTTTACAGTAAAATTCTTCCCTATACAGTGTGTCCAAGAGCTGAGTAATTAGCATAGGCAAGATGGTTTAAAAGCGGCCTACTGTCTCTCTGCACATCCGCAGTACCACTTTGGCATGAGACTGGAAGAGGTGTGAACAGCAGAGTTATGTGGCAGTTA
The DNA here is from genome assembly GCA_004027655.1 of Graphiurus murinus. Taxonomy (NCBI): domain Eukaryota; kingdom Metazoa; phylum Chordata; class Mammalia; order Rodentia; family Gliridae; genus Graphiurus; species Graphiurus murinus. The sequence continues at coordinate 84,853 of PVLC010002252.1, read as the reverse complement.
GAGCACCCTGGCAGCTGAAGGAAGCCGCTCCAGCATATCATTGGGTCTGTATCCCTACACACTGAACTGAGGTCCTGCTGGGATGCTTTGATGTGAATGTACTTACCTGGAGTGGATGTCCATTTTGATCAATTAGCGCCATCCTACTGTTAAAAGCTTGTAGTATCATTCCTCCTCATGCTGTGTCATGCTCTGTTCTATGGCTCAGAAGTGAGAGCTGTAATACTTATCATAGGTGTTTGCCTCTCCTTGGTGAAGTCCTTTGGCTTTTACTCAGTGCCTAGACATTGCCCTCTTGTATGTACTTGACACTTCCATTGGGCCACTCTGCAAAGAAGAATTAGTTATTAAAGCCTTGGTCAGCTTCTTTAATGTGTTCTGTCACCAGAATAGGCTTCTAAGGACAGCTGCTGCCCTGTACTTATTAAAGATGTTAAAAATTTCCACATCTCTTTAGATAGACAAACCCAGATAGACTTCTTCCCCCATGCAAATCATGAGATAGGTTGTTTACCTATTGTGTTAAAGGTTTGCTCTATATAAAGGAAACTTTGATAATTGGATATGACTGGAGAAAAGCATTTGCTACATGAGAAATTGAGAGTTGTGTAGAATTTCATAGATAATGAAGCTTAGTGTCTTTAATGAAGCCCTCTTTTTTTTTTTAATGCCTTATCCCATGAGTCCCCTCTTTTCCCTGTCTCTCTGTGCCTATCTGTCCTTGTCGTCGTCGTCGCCGCTGTCGTCGTCGTCCTCCTCCTCCTCCTCCTCCTCCTCCTCCTCCTCCTCCTCCTCTTCTTCTTCTTCTTCTTCTTCTTCTTCTTTTCTCTCTCTCTCTCTCTCTCTCTCTCTCTCTCTCTCTCTCTCTCTGACTTTGGCCCTTCAGAAGCTACCTGTGTTGATGAAACTACAGTGTGTGTGTGTGTGTGTGTGTATGTGTGTGTGTGTGTGTGTGATGGCAGCCCTTTCTTAGCACTAAGTTGCACGGAAGCATTACTATGTTTTAATAGGCTCATTTAATCTTAAAAATAGTTTTAAGGTTTAAAAAATATCTTTTCATATAGTTGTCACTGGATATTATTTTTGTGGTGACTTAAGCAGCTGATGTTTGCCAGTGTCAGGTATGCTGATTCCTGTACATTAAGAGGTGCCCATAGCTGCTTACAGACTGTCTCATAAGGTGCTTGGGTTAGGCTAGGGAGAGGAGTGAGGTAGTGAGTTGGTGGAACTTTTCCAGTTGTAAGTTTATAATTCATTCCATTATTTCTCTAAATTCTTTCTCATTTTTTAAAGTTCACTTCAAAGTAATAGCCTTCTCTCATTCTAGGCTGCATTTGAAGGAGTGTATATGATGTATTTGTTACACACCTAGCAATGCAATGGATCATCTGTAAAATTAACTCATCCTTCATAGTGATTGCATTTAAAAGACTGACTACACATTTAGGACACCTAAAAGTTTAGAATTGTTTTCATAGTTGTTGGAACTCAGTTTTGTTGATTCAGTTAATTTTATTAATAGAAGAAAACGAAAACAAAACTTGAGGGCCAACTATGGAAGGCCCTTTTACATCTATAGCAAAGGTGTCTCCAGACAGCTTCAAACCCAGACTTGGTGTTAATTCCAGTCTCCCCTTGTAAAGACCTCCTTTATATAGCCATTTTCAAGTGTGGCTTGTCACCAGAGGCAGAGGCGGTCTTTCCCACGTCCTAGATCCCAAACCTGCTCCTGGCCTATACTCGGTGAAGTCACTGTCCCAGTGCTGAAGTTGAAAACAAGGATATATTCCCTCTGAGTTTCTGGAGCAGCTAGAAGGTGCCTGGGAAACCATCGGTGAAGCTCTACCATAACTTCCTCAAAGCCAGGCCCTTTTCAGGAGACCCATTTTCTATGCCATGAGTCTCCTTATATGTCCAGGAGCCTTATGTTGCAGTGTAGAGCCTTGCCCCTGGCACTTCCTCAGACATGTAACAATCTTGCAGTATAGCAGGAAGACCACAGACTTTCTTCTTGAGACTTCCTGCATAGGAGTATTGCTCAAGTCTGTTCAACAGCAGGCGCTAGCCCTTGGGATTCCTTATTAAGTACTTCTACCCAGCCTTATCTTAGACTGTGGGTTTTTTACCCCATTGTACCTATAATGGTACAGTGAGAAGAGGTGCAGTTAGTCAGCCCCTTATACCTATGGTGCTTTCTCATTGGATCCCCTGCACATCACAAATTGGGCAGTTAAACTTCTCACTGTTCAGGTAGGTCATCAGTAAATAGCATCACTTCCAGACAGTTACTTTAAATTGAGGTTTGGCCTCCTCACCTTGTGATGGTTTCTATGTTGAAGGCAGATGCTGTCACTCATGTATGGGCAACATTCCTATTGATTAGTGGTCCTAAGAGTCCAGCAGGAAAGGATAACATGTGATGCGAGCTGGAGATGCTGTAGCGATACTGTCAGCAAGTCTGGTGTCTTGTTACAACCCTTGAGACAGGAATGAAATGTCCCACTGGGCTGGCCAGTAGCTGGGGAGCCACCTACCCCTTTTGGTTTCAGGTCGTCCAATGCAGGCTGCCTTTTGGCTTACAGGTGATCTGTCAAAGGTCTGCAAACTGTAGATTGGTTAATTGTTTGTGTAAATAAAGTTTAGTTGAAATAGTCATGCCCATTCGTTTACTGACTGTTAGTAGGGCAGAGTAGTTTCAGCAGAGACCATGCAATCCACAAAAAATGCATATTCTGTGGATCTTTAAGAAGTTTGCTGACCCCTGCTCAAAAAAACAATTCCTTTCCAGAGGTCTTCTCTTATTTTTCTTCTTTCTTCTGTCTCTTACCCTCTCTGTTCTCTTTTTTCCCTTCCTCCACCTCTGTTTCTTGTGCACTTCTGCTGCAAATGAGATGTGTTATACTACATGGACTATTGTCTACTTAAACTTGAGCTACCTTAGCATTCCTTCTTCCTTCAAGTCACCATCACAGTATCACAGTGAGGCCACCCACCGTGGCTGTGGAGCCAGACCCTATGAGCAGACAGATTTGGAGTTCTGACATTATGTGGCCTGGACTTCCATTTCACTCACATAGTGTTTAATCAGAGAATGGACTCAGGCTTCACTTCCTGTTTATTAAAATAAGCCAAGACTTTTCTGTTAAAGTCGATTGAGAATACTTTAGTCAGACTACTAGTCCTCCAAACATCATGTTTAGATATGGGAAAAGTCTTTTCACAGAGTGGAAACAAAGCCTGACAACAAACCCAAACTTAAAACCCAAGTGTGACTGACAAGTTATGGAATATATCTTTAGACCAAATCCAGCCAGCTTCCAAGGTGTTATTCTTGCCCTCCCCCAAAACTCAAGGATACATTTCTATGCTGTTTGCTGTTTTCCAGAATGAAACTGAATGTCATGTCAGTAAAATATTTTTTTACTGAGGCCAGCATGTGGTAATAGCAAGACCCTATTTCAAAACGAAAAGGGCTGAAGGCATAGCTCAGAGGTAGAGAACCCCTGGGTTCAATCCCCAGTACCACACACAAGTTTTCTTTGACATTGGCTCCCAAGCAGTGATTGACTCAATTGCTTTGCACCACTGAGCTACATTCCCCAGCCCAATTATTTTAAATTCTTAGCTATTACTTTTATGTCTTACTATAGCTTGATATCCACTGAAAAACTAGAGATTTCTCTCTAAGTATGAAACCACATCTCTGTATATCACATTGACAAGGCAGTCTTCATATCCACATAGTAAGTACTCTCATGCTCCCAAATCTTTTGAGGGTGGGAAGAACTTAAAAGATTGTTGTATTTAAAACAAGCGGAATTAGAGAAGCCTTTCGAGACCACCTTCAACATAATTCAGCCCTTGAAACATCACAACAGAGACTTGTCTTCTACAGGGGGTGGATTGGGAGTCTGAAGGTCTGACCCCTTTCCTTTAGATGTCATCATACTTGCAGAAACCCAGAGAGCTCTGCTGCTGCTCCCAGCTCAGGGCTTTACAGTACTCTGCTGCCCTACAGCCTTGGAGAGCCATCTTGGGCACTTTTTGGAAGGTGCCTTGCTCATGTTTTGCCCTTGCAATTGAACCAAAGCTGATCAGTTCCATCAACTCCTCTGATCTTCCTTTTCCCAGAGCCTTGGTAGTTTGTGCTCAGTACTCAGGAGACATCCTTTGCTCCATCCTTCAGAAAAGCTTTCTCACCTAATGTGATCATCCCACTTAACATGGGGTGTTCAGTGTGCAAGCCGTGAGAAAGGATAGACTGCCTGTTTTTAAAAAGCAGCCAGGTGTCCATGGTATTATGATATGCCAGAGATGGATTCTGCCTTTCTCCAAAGATATGTATGTGTACGTGTAGTAACAAACCATATGTGGCCCACACCACCTAACATATTTACTATGACCTTTTACTGCATACGGTTACTGATCCTTGCAGTAATCATTCAAGATCTAATTGTATAGGCAGGCTCAGTTGTTACACTGTTGTTCATGTAGTCCTTGCCTATTCTCCGTACACAGCTACTATTGCATATTATTCCTGAAGAATGCTTGTGCATAAGAAAAAATCCCCCTTTGCTGATTATTTGTTGATGCCTTGTAGACACATGGTCATATCTACTTGGGTCTGTAGTTGAAAGTACAAAGTTTTCTAAACTAAAAGTACAATCCTCTCCGTTTCTATGAATCACAGTGAACTTGACTCTGGTAGAGACATTGCATTACAGCAGTGCTCCACACAACCTATGTACTATGAACTTACAGCCTAGAATACTGCCTCTTCCAGAAAGCACAGGCCAGTTAGTTTTACCCACAGAACCCTCCATTTCTCATTTGTTTGTACGGTATTTGCAAGTTTATCACTGTCTAAGCTTTGGTCATTATTTGTGAATATAAATGACTAATCTTTGCCTGTTTTAGCAGCAGATGCAGACCACACATTCTCCTTGAAATGCCAGCATGTTGGTGGCACTTTGTGGGCACTCTGGCCTGGCCGGTGAAACCTGATCCTGGACTGAATCGCCTCCTCTTTTGGGGAAGCCATCCTGGTACTTTGCACTTCCTCTTCCCTCTTCTGCTTATGCCATCAGCCCTCTTCTAGGCAGCATTTTCTCTGAAATAGTTTTCCCCTTCCCAAGTGCTTCACTGAACACATGCATCACATGAGAAGCATTTTTTTTTCTTTATAATTCTGTTCTTCTAGTATTTAGATATTGGGTCCAAATACCATTCAGCTGTCAACTTATTCCCCACCTGAATTGTTTTCTATGATGTACTGTTATCTTGTAGCTAAAGCTGTAGTATTTGGGAGCTAGTTTATGAGAAAGATACTATACAGACAAGGTTTGCATAATTTTGTATATTTATACCAGCTATAGGGATTATTTTTAGCCAGTATAGCTTAAGGTTATTGGTTTCACTAGTGGTTTATGCATTTTGAATAGTTCTAGGAGACTGTTATTGACTGGGTTTCAAGTATGTATAATACATATTTATACACACCACTGTGGAATTTATTTCACTGTAAATAGTGATATTTTCCTGTTCAAATGCTTCTATACAAAGTATTTATTTTAACAAAAAAATATTAACTGTCAAAAGGGCTTTCCAAAAATTGTTTGTTCTTGCCATCTATCCTCCCTGGCTACTATGCTCAGCTATTGACCCCCAGATAACACGGTGAAGGCAGATTGGCGTTACCCTGAAACCCTCACCGTGTCTGTTCAGATGCAACATGGACTGAGAACCTGAGCACCTCTCCCCACTGTCCTCCCTTTCCAGAATGAAGTGGGACTCCTGTGGCAAGTATGGCCCTGCCAGGCTGGCATCAGGCTTGCCTCTAGCAGCCCGCTTCTTACATACACCGTTGATACATTCAGCTGTTCACTTCCACAGCCTGTGCAGGGAAATGAGCCTTAGTTGTATCCCCACAGAAATCAAACCCACACCTGTGGGATAAGGGGAAAACACTGGTTGCCTGAAGACAGCATTAAGGTGTGTATGCTTCTAGTTCCACTCTCCCAGGTTTGTGGGCGGCACCTGTCCACATTCTCAGCCATGGGAGACAAGTCACCTTCTGTACCCTGACAATATTCTTGGGCACCTTGGCTGTTCTTCTTCTCCTCCTCCTCCTCCTCCTCCTCCTCCTCCTCCTGGTCACAATCGTTGTCCATCTCCTCCTCCTCCTCCCTCTTCTCTTCCTCCTCCTCCTTATCTCAGCAAGAATCTGCAGATGTGGGCCAATTCCACCTGTGACTGATGGTTACAGAATGAGACCATCTGTTCTAAGGTGTATTCAGCTTTACTTCTCAGGAGTCCTGGTCTGTAATTCAGAGCACCCTAGATGTAATGGAACCAATGCTTTATGGTCGTGTTCCGCTTCCCTGTGCCCAATTCCTGGGTACCCCTATCTGAGTCATTCTCATTCTGCCTGGCTTTGGACTAGATAGACAGGGATTTTTGTCATCCATTTGAACCATGATTTGCATATTTCCTTATGGCCTCCCTTTGTTTTTTCTAAAAAATGAGGAGTTCTCTTTAACAGTAATGCTGGAGAATGTTTTTCTAAGATATTTGTAAGCAAATCCACTTTTAAGATGAAATGTGAATGGATAACTTAGGTGCCAGGGAATTTAGCACTGAACTAGACAGTCAAACTTTTTTTAACTTTTGCAGGAAGAAATAGATTTTGCTCTCATCTAAATGTTCACAAGAAAATGTTGTAAATAGTTTTCTAAAAATATTTATTACATGTGCTATATACAGATTCATGTTCTGAGTGATACTGGTTTGCATTGTCATGTAGAAGAATATATTTTGAGCAGTGAACTTCCTTTCATAACACAGTTCACACATGGAGAAAGAACAAAAACCAGCAGGTTGAGAGCTGTTTGGGGCATTTGACCTGTTAGGTAATGTCATACCCAAGCTTTAACTGCCCCGTCTTCTCATCTGGTTATGTTATAGATTATATATATACAAACATATGACTAACTGGTAGGTGGTCAGTACCCAGATCTGCAGAGCAGATTTCCAGGTGTTCTTTCTGATGTGTTGCCCTTAAGCAATAAGGCCCTAGGTAATGGCGTGTTCTGGGTCCGCGTCAGCCCTTGTCTCAGAGAATCGGGTGGGGGTAGAACAGCTCTTGCGAAGCCCTCTTGCCTTTGCCGGAGAGGTTGCTGTACTTGAATTTTTGCTTCTGTTTGTCTGCACGCCCCCTCATGTCACAAAATTCTAGCAATGGAATAGAAATCTGCCAGTACCAGACACATCAGAAGTGGGCATGTACATAAAAAAGCAATTTTTCGTGAATTTGTTAAGTTTCTGATCTAGTTGAGGCAAACAAAGTTCATTTGGCTATAAAGTAAAAGTAAGAACTTTTCACATGAGATATGTTAAATGGCCAATCAAATTTCCTTTGGCTATATGTCACCCTCCTTTAGAAGGTAGCCCACTTCCTACCAGCCTCCTTGGCCTGGGCTTGAAACACCCACAGCCCTTGTGTCTGGGTTCAGCCCTAATTAAGTTCAATGGCGAGAGGCAGTCAGCCCTCCATCTCTCTCAGCGTGTCCAGCTTAACAGGTTTCTAAAGCTGTTTAGCAGCCTCTCCTTGTGACCGTCCTAAACTTTGTGAAACAGAAATACCCCACACCCAGATAACCATTAATAGAAGTAATGTAGTTTTTTAGGCTTTTGGAATATGTCTTCTCTTTTGTATTTATGATGGTGTTTGGAATTTTTCACTAGTGTTTTTTTAGATTGAAGTGGGTGCATTAGGATAAAACTTTCCATTGCTGAGCCTGAAAGCAAGCAGAGGAAAGAAATTGACCTATATTGTATTGTTGGGGAGGTAACTATTTGTGATGGTGGGGTGGGGGGAGGGGTGTGGTAGATTATATGGGGGTAAAATAGGATTCTGGCCTGAGGCTTCCCAAGTCTTTAATACTTTGTAATAAAAATCCCCTTATTAGCCTCACTTAATCTCACTAGAAGCCTGCTGTTCACCCTCAGGGAACAAGTGGTTTTCAGAATTGAGCTCCTCCGAGGTCACTGGCCAGTGCCTGTGAACATTGGTCATCTTCGTGAACTCATGGCATTATTTTTCCACATGCATTATGATATTAAGGAATTCAACCCTAACCTGTACTAAAAGCACAGCCCAGGGTCCTAATATAGGCAAGAGTAGATGCCTTTGAGGGGCCAGAGGGTCATGGGAGGGCCATGCAATTTAAATGACGCTCAGGTGCCGTGTTGGATTTTTCTTCTTTTTAGGCCACAACTCTTCAGAACGTGTTTAGGGCAGGGGCTGCTGATCCAGCTGTGGATCCAGGGAGCTCTAAAACGAATCTCTAGTGTTCCTTTAAAGGTCTTTCTGGTTTCTCCCAGTGTTGTCATTGCCGAGGTCAATCTTGTAGTTGTTCAGATGTGCTCCTTTTTGCTGTCTTGTGAGTCTTAGCCAGTGTTCCAGATGCCCAAGGACAGGGCCTCGGGAGCCTTGCCCCTTCTTGGTACTGAGTGTGAGCTCCTAGCCTGTGTGAAGGTGGCCTTTCCAAAAGCAGTCAAATGAGAAATTCTGCAAATGGTAACCTGGAATATAAGTGTGTGTCTCTTGGGCCTGGATTTCCACTATTTTAGTGAGTGTAGGAAAATACTGTGTCTTTAATGGATGAAAATTCAATGTATGCTGTGAATTTGTTGGTTTGAAACATTGAAAATTTTTCATTAGACAATGTTTACATACCTCACCTGGAGAACCTTTGAGAGTGTATATATAGAAATTTAAAAATATATTAAGTTGCTTTAAAACAACATGTATAGCTATAAAAGTTGGAGTTATTTTAACTTTGAATATGTATGGAGTCTCTTAAATATTGAAATCTTGTAGACTTTTTGTGCTTCTGTGTTTTACTTTTCTGTTAGACCATGTAGGAAGCTGTGTTCTTGTTATTGGTAAAGAGGCCTACACTGAAATCCAGGATTGGAAGGATTTCCTGTGTTTCAGATATCTTGTTTGTTTTTGAGGGATGGGGTATGGAGCTAGAGGGTATGTGGGAGGGGTTTCTCTAACATTGGCATCAATTCCATGAGCTTTTTCAAGGCGCTTATTTTACTGCAGCGTATTAAACTTCTTTGATATTAAAATGTGTCTGTGTAATCACTGGAGAGGGTACAGAATCCTCTGATGTGGGATATTCATCTTATAGTCAAATTGGTAAGTGGCTAGAAGGAATCCAAAAGCACTGCTCTGTCTTAACTAGTTAGGGCTTAAAGAAAGGTCATGTGCTAATCTAAATCATAAATCATCCTATAAATTATGCCTAAATTCAGGGAAGAGAAAATACAATGGATGAATCCTTGGGATTCTCATGGCAGGGTTGGAAAGATGCCAATGTTTCATGCTGAGGGTAAGGTGCAATGGAGTTCAAGCTTCTGAACTCTGGCTTCCCAGCTCCCTGTAGCCCCTGGTGGACTATAGCAGAAGGTCCCTCCATTTGCTGAGGGACCATTGTGTTCTTTCAACTCTGCTTGAGGTGGGTCTGTTGGGACCCAGCAGGCCAGTGATGATCACTTAACAAGTTCATCTAACAGTGGCTATCAAACATGCAGAGCTACATCCAGTGAACAGCCCAGCAGCTGTCAGGTCATCCTTGATGTTACCTTAACTCAGGGATTATAGACATCTGCTCCAGAGATGTGTTTTGTTTAGCCCAATTTTATACACACATACATACATGTGAATATATATTAAAACTGTAAGCCTTTTTGACATAAAAATTGAGGTTTTTGGTAAAGTTAGCTTGTGATAAGAATCAGCTGGTACTTAGTAGATCAGAAAATGTTCTTCAGGTCACCATAGTCTCTAGCTGTGTCAGTTACCATTTGTCACGTTACAAAAGGAAAATCTGTCCCTGGACTTGGTACATTATTAGAAGTGGCAATAGAAAGGATGGGTCAAGGGGTCATTGCCTACTTTATTTAGGTCATCTCCTGGTCACCCAGATACTTGAGCCTACAACCTCACTTGAGCCCATTTCCTTTCCTGTACCCTGTTCATTACGTGTCCTCCAAAAGTCCTTAATTGTTTTGAAGGCACTGAAGTTACCATCCCTGTGCACTTTCAAGGTAGCCCTTGGGCTGTTAAAGTGTAGCTTGTGTAACCGTTGTCATGGCCTGGATAGCCAGTGGGAAATCAGCCCTTGGTCTGGGCATCAGAGGAGGGCTAGCCAAGTAGGTCCCTTTAAGATTGGGGACTTTACAAAGCCTGTCTGCCAGAGCCTGGCTTCACCCAGACACTCAGATCCTGCATCCTATAAAACTCCCAAGGACCATTTTTTGGTCTGAGAAGGTAACAGAACCCCCCTGGGAGAGCATGTGTGCCTCCTCTCTCCATTGATCTCTAGAATCCATGCTTTCTAATCAGTTGCCCTGGTGCTTCCAGACCCTCAGAGCCAGGTCAAATGTTGGTACAGCTCTGCAGACATATGTACAAAATGTCTGTGTGACAGCAAACACCTGGCAGATGAGAATGAGCTGCCTCCTGGACTGTGTGTGCTGTGCCCTACTGTACCACATGCCCACAGACCCCCGGGAGCTGTGACCTAACCCCCAGACCCTTCCTCCTTCAGATAGATGGACTGCCTTTGCTGCTTCATCAAGAGCAGAGCTCCAGGCAGGCCTCCTGCCCGTGACGACTGAGGCCTGTGAGGGGTCAGCCCAGAGCCCTCATGCTCTGGACACAGGCTCACCACAGTGGAGAAAGAGACCAACCAGGCGGATCTAAGTGAATCAATGTCATGTTCACGTGGAAGACAACAGACAATATTGACATTCTAAAACAATACTTCCAGGGAAAGGGCAGGTGCAGCTCCCTCAAGGGCTGTTCTAAACCAGTCACTAAGAGTCGGTCCAAACAAGACTACAGAAACCCCACACAAAAGGTCACAACCACATAACATCTGAAAGTCAAAACAAGACGCTGGATGTTGACTTTAACATAGAAAAATACTATAACAAAATGAAATACAAATATATATTAGAATCTGTAAGTATTCTGTATAAAGAGATACTTTTGCGGTTAGGCTAACAGCAGGCAAAGAGGAGGCAGAGTCGGCCTTTTCCATTTCCTAACACCATCCCAGATTCCCAGTCACTGTTGCCAGTGGTGCCGCCGAAACAACAGCTCCTCAGGACGGTCCTCGCTGGGTGTCTTCTGTGCACATTTAATGGAAAGAGCCAATGGCAACCGCAGCTCAAACTGAAGTCTTTGTCTTTACCAAAGGGGGGCAAGATGCAGAGCTGATTTCAGAGGGGTGGTTTCCTGGTTGCCTTCATTCAGGACCTAAGGAGCAGAGTGTGAACAGGCAATGGGGGTGGGGGGAGCAGGGTTCCTAGTGACTTGCAATTGGTGGCCAAGTTAGAGGAAAAGTTGATCCTGGGCACGGAGCTGGCCTGGCCCCTGGTGGATCCCATTCCCCATTCAGCTCAGGGCCATCCTGGAGTGGCTGCTGAGGCAGCCTTGGGGTCATACAGTGCTCCCTGCAAACTAGTGCACTGCCCTCTCGCCATTCCTATGGCCCCAGGGAAGAGTGACATCACCTGACCGCAGGTGCCCCGTCCATTTTCTGCAGAGTGAAGAGTCCTGTCAGTCAGTGCCCCTCAAACCTGGGAATTGGCTTCTCCAGACAGTGGGGAATGGTGGTAGCCAGGGAAGCTAACTTATGCAGGGCTGGTAAGTCCAGAACACCTTCCTTTCACAGAGGGGCAAGATAGCAGCTTGCCAGGGTCCCACAACAACCCAAAAATTGAAACTAAGGGATGTCATGCACTGCGGGTGGGAATTCCCAAGAGACCAGGCTGCTGTGTACTTGAGGGTGTAAGGGATGGGCACTGTGGCCTTGCCTCGAGAAAATAACAGCCCATTCCTTGGGAGGGTCAGATCCTGCCATGACACATCCCCAGTTAGGTAGGGCAGGGCCCTCTTCCCATGCCAGGGGCCCATGACTCAGAAGCGCTGGCCTGAGTGCAGGTATGATGGAACGTGCCAGGCTCCCATGGTGGTAAGAGGCTCACAACCTCTACTTATCAGTGCCCAGAGCTCCTGTGCTGCCCACATGGGTAGGGGCACAGGCAGGAGGCCACTTTAGCCTCCCACACACACTCCCCTGGATGGAGGGAGAGGAAAGAAGCATGCTCACCCCCCTTGTGCACCGAGGCTCCCCACGGCTACACCCTCTTGGAGAGACACCTAGGAAGGAGAATGTGACCTTTCCTCCCTTCACCAATCCACTATTAAGTAGGCTGTAAAGTCATCTTTCTGCTGCACTCGTCAAAGCCTTTGTCAATCATGCATCCAGAGGCTCTTCCAACTGCAGGTGAGCAGCTGCAGCCTGCCTGTGTCTGTGGCTAAAGTCCCCTGGGCTCCACTCTAGGGGCATTCTGCTCACTCCTGCGGTGCCCAGGGGTTAGTCCACATCTGCCCATTAGTGCCCAACTCCCACACTACCCCACCCCGGTTAGGCACATAAATACTTGTGGACGTAATCAATAAAATGGGTCTTCTAATTCCTCAGGCCTCCCTTCTGGAACCACAGTGAGAGAGCCTGCATGGTTCCTTTTGTCAGCCCACCTCCCCATTTCATAGCTGAGGACCCCGAGGCCCAGGTGGGAAGAGGTCTGCCCAGCAGGGAGAATCAGCAGAGGCTCTGGCCTGGACCTTTGGCTGCCCGGGCTCACTCTACCTGCAGTGCCCGACTCTGAGCCAGCCTCCACCCTGGAGACCCCTGCCTGGCCAAGAAGCCCACACACGCTGTACCTCTGCCAGTGGCTCACGGGCTTCTTGTGCCCGGCGGGTGGCTGGGGAGGCCCAGGCCCAGTGCCCCAGCTGTGGCTAATGTCCCCAGGCAGGTGATGTTTATTCAGCTGGTGTCAAGAACCCCCACCCCTCCTTGGTGGGGTCTGCCACCCCAAGCAGCCCCAATGTCGGCTTCCTCCACAAGATCCCCTCCTAGAAGTTACAGTGGTCATCCTACACTTTAAGTTGCAGAGTCCCGGTCCTAAGAACCACCTCCACCCCAGCCTCTTTCCCAAACTGTGGTGACAGTGGGGCCAGTCAGCTCCAGGACAAGAGTCAGTCCCTTCCGGGGGAAGAGGAGGGCCTGCCGCCAGCAGATGCTGCCCTAGAGTCTGTTCTGCAGAGGATGCTGCAAGGGGCTTCTGGGACCAGGACCCTGCTTTGAGCCAGCCTGGGCCGAGGCCACCGGGGAATGTTGGTTTGGAAAGGAGTCAGTCCCCTTCTTCAGACCAGGTGGCAGACCCGGAAATGTGCCACCATTCTGCCCTTCGTGGCCTGACCTCACGCACACATTGATTTAACAAATATTTATTAAGCGCCTATTTGTGCAAGGCACTTCGGGAGAGGGCCGCCGCGTCTCGGCCTCGCCCCTGGGCCCGGCCGTGGCGCGGTCCACTGAAAAGCTGCACGGGCCCCCGCGCCACCCGGGGCCCCGGCGCCGTCCTGGTGATGGCCCGCACCCCCAGCCCAGCCGCTGGCCGCCGCGCCGCCCTCGCCCGCCGGTTCGACGCCCGCTACGCGCAGAGCGCACAGCCGCACTTGGTGGGCTTCTCCACCTCCTCTGCAAAAGAGGTCCCGTCGCTGCACTCGAAGGTGAGCTTCCTCCGCTTCAGCCGCAGGCCCTGGCAGCAGCTCTGGCCCAGGCACGCGCCCCGGCACTCCACCCACGACAGCGGGCGTGTGGTCTGGCAGATGGCATAGCCCCTCTGGACCCGGTGAAAGTCCCGCACAGGGTCCCCCCGGCACTCGGATTCTGGATGGGACAGACACCAAGAGAAAGCCTCAGGGCACAGGAGCGGGCCTGCTGCTGCCCCCAGGAGCAGGAGGAGGCAGGCAGCCCCTGGAAGGGGTCATCCCTGTGCCCAGTCTTTCCACCTGCCACCTCTCACACATGCACCTGTGCACAGTTTATACACACACACACACACACACACACACACACACACACAGTGTGGTCAGAGGGAAGGAGGAACTTTCTAGCTGCCAGGCTCCTCCAGGACGGATTGGCTACCAGAAGAAAGTGGTTCCCTGTGTGGAGGTGTGCAAGAAGAGCTGAGGCCTGGAGGCGACGACCCTCTGCTGGAGAAGGGAAGACCCAGGGGCCCCTAAGAGTGCCTGAAGCCGAGATTTCTCCTGCTTCCCCTGCCCAGCCTCGGCAGTCTGGATTCCAGCCTCAGCATCTTGGTCACACCAGCTGGGGAGGTCCTTGGAAGGAGTCCACAACCCTTAGACTTCCTGCCGATCCCGGTCCCAAGTGGAAGGGGCCAAGATGTGGAGGTCTGGCCAAAAGCCGGCACCTGGGTGGCCTCTTCTGTAAGGAGAGACTCAGCCAGAAAGGGTAAGGGAGCCGTGGGGCAGGCTGCGCCCAGGGGAGACGGGAGGGTGGGGGACACCAGAAGCCCAGGAGTAGCCTCAGGCGCAGGAGGAGTGCTCGGGGTTGCTGAGGTTGGAGGAAGGAAACACCAGGTTGCTACGGCCAGTTGTAGGGAGGGACCCTGCAGAGGCGCTCAGAAGGGGGGCCCCTGACCTTGCTCACACAGCTCGCCCGAAAAGCCAGGGTCACACACACAGTGCGCCCCCTTGGTGGCCGAGGCCTGGCAGTGGCCGTGCAGGCACTGCAGGCCGCCACAGGGCTCAGCTGCAGCCCCGACCTGGTTGCACAGGGCCCCCGAGTACCCATTCTGGCACTGGCAGCTGTAGGAAAGGGCATCGAGGGGCACGCATTTCCCATGGACACACCTGGAGGAGACAGAGAAAAGCTCGGTGAGGACAGGCCCACCCAAGGCCCAGCCCCAGGGTGCCTGCCCCTCCCTGCCTTGACGTCATAGGACTCTGTTCTGTTCCCAAGATTTAAACAAAGAGAAAAATATGATTCTGTGTTTGCCCACATGGGCCTTTTCCTATTAATAAACATTGAAAACTAAGCTGGGAGTGGTGGCGCTCGCAGGCCTGTAATCCCAGCACTTGGGAGGCTAAGATAGGAGGACCACAGGTTTGAGGATAGCCTCAGCAAACAGTGAGACTCTCATCAACCTATCAAGACCCTGTTTCAAAATAAAACTAAAAGAGGGCTGGGAGTGTAGCTCAGAGGTAGAATGCCCCTGAGTTCAATCCCCAGTACCACCAAAAAAAAAAAAAAAAAATTGGAAACTGTAATAATAATAATAACAGCCGAGCGTGGTGGCGCACGCTTGTAATCCCAGCATTCAGGAGGCTGAGACCGGAGGATCCGGGTTTGCGGCCAGCCTCAGCTACCTAGTGAGGCACTCCGCAACTTAGTGAGACTCGGTTTCAAAATAAAGAATAAAAAATAGGGCTGGGGGTATAGCTCGAAGGTAGAACGCCCCTGAGTTCAATCCCCAGTACTGAAATAATAATAATAATAATAACAACAACCACCCTGTGCCAGGCCCCTGTGTTGGCCTGGGGATTTAAAATACAGTTCAGAGCTGGGCATGGCAGTATACCACCCAGTACTTTCGAGGGTGAAACAGGATGATCCTCAAAAACTTAGCAGGGCCCTCAACAACTTAGATCCTGTTTCAAAAACAAAAATAGAGATGGGGGTATAGCTCAGAGGCAGAACACCCCTGGGTTCAATCCCCGGTTCCACAAAAATAAATAATAACACTATAGTTCAAGAAGGTGCTATAGTTCAAGAAGGTGCTAAAACTTGCAGGGAAGGGGCAAGAGGGAAGGTGGGGGCTCTCTCAGCCCATCCCAGACTCACTTGTGTCCGTGGCAGGGGCCATCAGCTGGCTGGTCACAGTGCAGGCCACCCCAGCCAGCCTCACAGTGGCATACAGGCCCTGGGCTGGCACTGGGCTGGCAGATGCCGTGCAGGCAGTAGAGCTTGCGGCAGGGTTCGCAGCCCGGCACCACGCCGGGCTTCATCTGTGTCTTGGTAAAGTCCTGCAGCTCGTTGTTGATATATAGGTTACGGATACAGCCATGGAAGCTGGTGCCATTGAGGATCTGCCACAGGCGGAAGGCAGCCGAGTTCACGTCCACGGGCATCCCTGGGGTGGGTGGGAGCAAACCCAGCTGAGTCAGACTTGGGCCACAGCTGGTGCCCACCTCTGAGATCCAATGATAGCTCCACAGTGTCCCCTCTTGCCCCCAGCCTCTGTCTTTCTGTCTCTGCAACCCTGAGTAGAGGTCCTCTGCCACTCTGGACAGACTCCTTTCCCAAAGACATGGAAAAGCTGCCTCCTCTGAAATTAGCATGGCCAGCTGGCAAGAGAGACTCTGGGATGCCTTCCCCAGGGACACCAGCTTTTACCCCCAGAGACCCCAACCAAACCAAAGGACCCGGGCCTAGAACTCACATGCAAGGTACTTGGCCACTGGCTCTTTTCCTCATCACTTCCCTGCAACTCTCTGAGCTCTGGGTTGCTGAACCCCATCTGACAGAGGCTCAGTGACTTGCCTGAAGTTGCTCAACTAGTAACGACCGAGCTGACATCTGAACCAGGCAGCCAGCCCTCACAGCAGCCCTCCCCGCTGCATGGCCCAACCTGGAAATGCTTGCAGGTGGTAGACAGAGGTTGCCTGTCCCCAAGCTGAGAAGGGAGGCAGCTGAGAATGCCCCAGGTCCTCCTCTAGGCCATCCCCTGTTCTAGAACAGCCTGGGCTCCAGGCATGGGAGGACAATCCACCAGTACCTTGACCATGCCCTAGGACTCCCCACCCCTTGGTGTTTTCCCCACAGCACGTGCCCTGGACACCAGGTCTCCTGGCCAGAGAGCAAAAGAGGCCCCACCTTGGGCCAATGTTATGATGGCTTAATGGAGAAGGTCGAGGAAGGGCAGCTGCAGCCTCCCCCCAGGCAGGTCCTCACCTCCCACATAGAGAGGGGCCTCGCTGTTGAGCGTGTAGTGTTTGCCGAAGTTGTCCATGGTCATGGGGCTGCCACCATCAATGGAGAGATTCACCATCTGGTCAAAGGTGACCAACTCAACCGTGTGGAACTGCCCATCGTTGATAGTCTCGGCACTAAAAGGAGATGGGGTGCCCCACCCCAGGGAGTGGGTTTCAGCTGGGACCATCCCTGGCTGGGCACTTCCCCCAAAAGGCCATTGGCCCAGCAGCTGCTTCCCAAGGGACCAAGTCTCCCAGGGAGAGGACAGTGAGGTCGACAGCTGGATGCCTCCTATTCCCCTTCCTGGGGCCCCGGGGAAAAGCTGAAAAGTTGGGGCTCCCATTCAAGAGCCTCTTCTGAGGTGAGGGTGGGTTGGGGAAGTAGGGGCTACCACTCAGGCCCAGAGAGCCTCAGATAGAGCCAGGCTAGGCCCAATAAACCAAATGGCCTTTCTACTCTGGCAGCTCAAGTTCCTAGTGGTCCCAACAACCAGCCTGCCCTGGCAGTCGCCCGCCCCTGGGGGTGCTGGTGGGCACAAGGAAGCCCTACCTGTAGATAGCAGAACTGGGGTAGCTGCCCGGGTCATAGCTGACACGCACATGGCCCTGGTACAGCTCAACTGCGATGTGGTCGTTGTCGCCATTGTATAGCAGAATCCCATTGTCCTCTGCCGTGGAGACCTGATGGACAAAGGCACTTTCTCTCCCACCCAGACCTGGCAGCAGCGGCACAGGCGGGCGGGTGGATCAGAGATGGGAAGAGCAAGGCTGAGTTCAGAACCTTCCTCCCCTGCCTGACCAGCCTCCGCAGGAGCCAGTCCCCCTATGGGGTGCTGACAGAGGCTGGCAGTCCCGGTTCAGGCAGGGGCAGTTGGGCCAGCTGAGGCCTAACAAGAATGTGCCAGAGGAATAGGCAAGACTCTCAGGCAGTTGGCCTGGGAGAGAGAGGCAGACTGGGACCACCTCCCAAGTGAGGGGAGCCCCGTCAGTGGGCCTGGGGAGCCGGCTGCACAGGGTGGGAGCTACAGTGGGGACAAGTGTAGGAGGGCTTTCTCAGCCAGAGCCATCCAAACCTGGTAGAGCCACTCAGGAAGTAGTGTTTGCCACTGGAGCCATATGAGCAAGAGCTGGAGTTTTGTTGGGAGAGAAATTTCCCTCAGCTACAGTAGGAGCCATGATCTCTTCCTTCTACCTGTCTCCCTCCCCTGCTTTCTCCGAGGAAGGACCCTGAGCCCCCAGTCTGCAGAGGTGTGCACATGACCCAGGCTGGACCAATCATACTACTTCACCTCCTTGGACCCAGTGATAGGTCCAAGAATGGGCATGTGACTAAAGCCAGACCAATCAGAGAGCTTCCCTGAGATTGTTGATTGCTGTCTAATTAGAACTGGCAAGAAAGAGTCCCTTTAAGTCTCGGCCTTCTGGGAATTTCAGAATAAACCAAGGCTGCACCTGAGGCCATGACTGGTTGGGGGTTTGGTGAGTTTTGTTTTGTTTTGAGCAGTTAGGCTGGTTCTTGGCTCATTGTGTGGACAATATGTGTGGACAGGATTTTGGAGAGCAGAATGAACATGTTTGAGATGCTGATGGTTCTGAGAAAAAGAAGGGGACACATGAAACACGTGGCATTTGTGAACAGGAATAGAATTGTGGGGAAAGAAAGAGGTGACTCGGGAGGAGTTTAACTTTTTAAGCAGGTGATATACAATACAATATACTCTCCTCCAATAAATATTTAGGAAAATATTCATATATTTCATTAGTGTTATTGAAGTGAGCCTTGCTTTTTCTTTTTTCTTCCTCCTCCTTCAACATGATGGCATTCTGAGATGGAATAGAAGATATGAAAAGGGCGACCTGGGAACCTTTGGTTAAAGACCTAACCCCAGAGTTCACTCTGGCTCCGTTGCAGCCACGTAAAGCAAGCCCAGGTGCAGTGCTGGAGACAGACACTGGGAAGTAGTTGAGGTGTGGTATGGTGGTAAAGGACTCTGGCAGGCTCAGTTTTCTGGATCCAGTCACCTCCAGGGACCACCTCTACCCAGTCCTGATGTGGCTCAGTAACCTTCCCGACTGTCTCAAACTGGCTTGAGCAGAGACCCTGACACTCAGCAGGAGCTTCGACTAGCACAGGTTCTTTCCAGTTCCCCTGGGCAGGGGTGCACCCTGATGCTCCAGCCTAAAGCCACAGTCCCCTGCTCCCTGAGGCCCAGGCCCCCTGGGCACGTACCTGCAGCGTGATGTTGGCCCGTGGCCAGTTCTGCAGGTCAGTGAACTGCAGGTAAGTGTCCCGATCCACAAAGTTGACGCTGAGCAACTTCTCACACTCGGGGCCGCCGAAGCCGGGGAGGCACTGGCACACAGGCCGGCTGCCCTGGTCCACACAGTGGGCCCCGTTCTGGCACTCAGTCCCCTCACAGGGGCTCCTGGGGGCAGGTGGGCTGGGAGGGATTTCACAGAGCTGTCCACTGAGAGGAAAGGACACAGGTCAGAGACGGCAGAGCCAAAGGAGGAAGACGGTGTCTTGTCCTCGAGGGAAATTCTCTAAACAACTTGGGAAAATGAACCCCATAAAGTGACAGAAGATACTCTTTTTTTTTTTTTGTGGTACTGGGGATTGAACTCAGGGGCATTCTACCTCCAAGCTACACCCCCAGCCCTATTTTTTATTCTTTATTTTGAAACCAGGTCTCACTAAGTTGCAGAGTGCCTCACTAGATAGCTGAGGCTGGCTGCGAACCTGGATCCTCTGGTTTCAGCCTCCCAAATGCTGGGATTACAAGCGTGCGCCACCACGCCCAGCCAGAAGATACTCTTAATGAACACTCTTTTTCTGAGAGAACTACGAGCCAGAAGGATACTGAGAAACAAGTGTGGTTGGCCCCTGGTCCAGCAGCAATACCAATACCTGCACATTGGCCAGAAATGCAAAACCTACTGAATCTCAGGGGATTCACCTGCACAGCAAAGCTGAAGAAGCATTCACTACTTGTGACAATAACTCTGTAGGTGGGTTTTACTAGCCTGTTTTATGAAGTGAAAACTAAGATTTAAGGCCAGCAAAAGAAAGATGACTCCAAATTATTAAAATCAGAAATAAAAGAGGGGATATTGCTACCAACTTTATAGAGACAAAACTAGATATAAGGACATACTGTGGATAATGTGTGCCAACAAATTAGATAACATAGATGAAATGGACAAATTCTTAGAAACACATAAACTCCCAAAATTGACTCAAGAATAAATAGAATACCTGAATTGTCCCCTAATAAGGAGAGAAATTGAATTAATAATCAGAAAACTTCTGAGGCCTGGGTGGATTCACTGGTTAATTCTACCAAACATTTTTTAAAAAGTTAACACTAATTCTTCACAGACTCCTCTAAAAAATGGAAAATGAAGAAACACTAATTCTATGAGACTAGCATTACCCTGAAACCAAAACCAAAGATATCACAACAAAAATTACAGATTAATATCTCTTATAAACAAGGGCACAAAGATCCTCCACAAAATATTAGCAAATCAAATCCAGCATAAAAAGTATTATATACCACGACCATTTGGGATTTACCCCAGGAATCCAAGGTTGATTTAACATGTAAAAATCAATTAATGCAAAACATTTATCAATGGAAAACAATCACATAGATGTACGAAAAACATTAGACAAACTTTAACATCTCTTCCTGATAAAAAAAAAAAAACAACACTGGATAAATTAGGAATGAAAGTAAACTCTATCAATCTAATAAAAGGCACTCTCCCAGCCCAAACCCTCCACACCCAACCAACATCATATTTTATGGTGAAAGATTGAATGCTTTCCCCCATGAGATTAGGAACAAGACAAGGATATCTACTCTCACAACATCTATACATTATCATGCTGGAGTTTTTGTCCAGAGCAGTTAGGTAAGAAAATGAAATGAGTGCATCTAGATTGGAAAAGAAAAAGTAAAACTATCTCTTTTTTCAGATGATATGATCCTGTAAAGATAATCCTAAGGAATTCACTAAAATGCTCTCGGAACTAAAGAATTCAGCAAGACTTCAGGATACAAAATCAATGCACAAAAATCAAACAAAAAGTAAAATTAAGAAATCAATTCCAAGCCAAGTGTGGTGGTGTAGACTTGTACTTGGGAAGCTGAGACAGGAGGATTGCAGGTTCATGGCCAGCCTCAGCTACTTAGTGAGGCCCTCCACAACTCAGTGAGACCCTGTTTCAAAATAAAGAATAAAAATAGGCCTGGGGTATAGCTCTGAGGTAGAATGCCCCTGGGTCAATCCCCAGTACCGCAAAAAAAAAAAAAAAAAAAAAAAAAAAAAATCAATTCCATTTACAATAGCATCAAAAAACAGAATAATGTAATTGAAAATAAATAAATGAAAATATACTCTAATACCAACAAAATAATTATTGAAAGAAAGTCTAAGTACATGGAAAGGTACCTCATATCTATAGATCAAAAGACATTAATATCAATACTCCTGAATTTGATCTACAGATTCAGTACAATCCCTATCAAAATTCCAATTAATTGTTTTCAGAAATTGACAGGCTGATCCTAGGATTCATATGGAAATTCAAGGAATCCAAGACAGTCAAAACAATCTCAAGAAAGAATAACGAAGTAGGAGGACTCACACTTCCTAATTTCAAAACTTATTACAAAACTACAGTAAATCCAGACAGTATGATGTTGACATAAGAATAACAATATACATCTATAGAATATAAAAAAAGTCCAAGCAGAGCATGGTGGTGCACGCTTGTAATCCCGGCATTTGGGAGGCTGAGACTGGAAGACCCGGGTTCGAGGCCAACCTCAACTACTTAATGAGGCACTCCACAACTTAGTGAGACCCTGTTTCAAAATAAAGAATAAAAAATAGGGCTAGGGGGTAGCTTGGAGGTCGAATGCCCCTGAGTTCAATCCCCAGTACCACAAAAAAAAAAAAAAAAAAAAAAGAAAGAAAATAGTAGTCAAAACTGAGAATTTCCCCCAAATCCTGCTATCAAACTTATCCTGCTACCAAGAGCTCATCCAGGATATCAACCCGTTAGGGTTGCATCGACCTCTCCTTCTTTCCTGTTAATGGAAGGCTTATGGAAGGCTTTTCTTTCCTCCTACAGAAGGCCAATTTCACCACCTGTGCTGGATCCTACACGTCTTGTCTTCTTAAGAACATGGGTTGGCAGAACCATGGTTAAAACTCCAGCATTCAGCCCCCAGGCCCTGACCCTTACCCGCCTGCAGCATGGAAGGGCTCCAGGCAGCCCGGAAGGACAGCTGGAGGAGTGGCTCCAGGGCGTCCAGGGACGGCTCACCTGTAGCCCTCGGCACAGATGCAGGCGTAGCTGTTGACTTCATCCACGCACTGGGCCCCGTTCTGGCAGCGATGATCCCTGCAGTCGTCCTGGTTCTCGCCGCAGTGCTCACCTGTGTAGCCTGGTGCACACTCACACCTGGGGGAGAGCCCGGGGCGGAGCGGGGGTCAGCGCACAGTCAGCCCAGAGCTTGGGTGACCAGAGCCCACGCAGCCTGTGCATGTGACAGAGAACCTCAAGCCTCAGGGGATCCGTGGGGACCCCAGGAGGTCAAACAGCCCTGGATATAAATGGACTTGGGAGTCCAAGGCTAGGGGGCAGACACCCAGCAGCAGAAAGAGATGGGACAGGAGGGCCCACCTCACCAAGAGCCCGTCGAGGACGACTGTCAGCCCTTTCCCAGCGGCCCCGCAGCCCGACATCGCAAAGGCTCAGCTGTCCCTCTTCCCCAGCCCCTCCAACCCTGCTGAGCCAGCCTGCCATCCTTCAGCAGGGTGTGTGCCTGTCCCTCAATGGGAGCCTTGACCCCAGAGTCTGTCACTGTCTGCCCCTAAAACCACGTTGGTCAACTGTTCAACTATCCAAAGACACTTGCAGGACAAGCCATCTTCTCCCCCATGCCAGGCCCACTCCAGCCAGGCATGTCTCTTCCCTCACACCTGTTGGTTCTGGAGTACCCTCTGCTCTCTTCCTACATGGTTGAGCCAGGCCAATACCTCACCTCCTCCAGGAAGCCTCCAGGGAACACTCTGAACCCCTTCCCAGCTCTCAACCCCGAAACCCGCAGCTCAACCACACCACCAGCAGATAGGCACTCTTGCCTGGATTTCTTACTCATCCCTGAATCCAGTGTTTCTCAAGTTGTAAGAAATCTCTCTCTCTCTCTCTCTCTCTCTCTCTCTCTCTCTCTCTCTCTGTCTCTCTCTCTCTCTCTCTCTCTCTCTCTCTCACACACACACACACACACACACACACACACACACACACACACACCAGTTCTATGCAACAGTATTTTCCTTACCAAATAAAATGGCACTTTGCTCTTATTTTCTATTTTATTTGTTTGTTTTGTTTTTGGTACTGTGGATTGAACCTAGGGGCATTCCAGTTCTGAGCTACATTCCCAGTCCTTTTTACTTTTTTATTTTGAAACGGGGTCTCACTAAGTTGCAGAGGGCCTTGCTAAGCTGCTGAGGCTGGCCTCAAACCTGTGATCCTCCTGTCTCAGTCTCCCAAGTGCTGGGATTACAGTTGTGAGCCACTGTGCCTGGCCTTAATGTTAATTTTGACCCACCCCATTCACTAATGGATGTTGAGTTGCTATCTGAAAAAATGTTACCATAGATGAACCACCACCCACTTCATTCATTCATTCATTCATTCATTCATTCAGGGACTATCTATTGAATACTTGCTGCTTTCCAGACACAATGCTGAATGTCTGTCAGTTCCATCTGCCACCAGGACAGGAACAGAGAGCACACACACTACACAGCCCTGTGTGGCAGCGCGGGCCCAGGGCCCAGCAAGGTGCTCATTTTCCATGGCCTGAGGGATGATGCCAGCAATTCCTTGCTTCAGTCCACACTCTGAGGTCCAGCATCTCTGAGGAGGGCACATGCCACTCACTGCGCCACTGGCCTGCCCTGCCACCCCAGAGGTGTGGCATCTGCCCATCATTTGGATGGAGGCTCAGATATAGTCCGCTGATAACCCCCATCCATGGATGTCAGACAGCCCTGGCTAGGTGGCAGGCCCTGGGAGACTCTACCCCTGGCCTTGGGTCCCCCAGCCACAGAATGCTTGCTACCCTATGAGTGGAATGTGGGGTCCCAGAAATGAGTCCATGCTAATGGGAAGGACATTTTTTAAACCTATGACTTTTATTCAGCAGTCGTTGTATGACAAGCCCTTCCACATATTCCAGTAACAATGACGAGCATATAGGCCAGTGGCTGCTTATCCAAACCTCTGTGGGGCCAGACAGGCTTTGGAGTTCAGAGCCCCTTGGCTTTGAAAAGTCAAGCATTGTATATTATATAACTTGCTGGGGTGATTGGAGGTAAACACATAAGCAGACAAGTTCACCTTTCTGCGGCAAAACCTACACGCATTCACCCTCCGCGGGGTGCGTGATGGTGTAAGGGACCTCCTATTGTGCAGCCCAGCCCTTCTTAGCTAGTATGTTCAGGTCAGAACAGATTTTTCCATCAAAGGGACTTTTTGTTTTTTAGGGGATAAGAAGCCGTGGGTCCAGAATGAGCAGCTATAGATCAAGCACTTAGATGCCAGACCCAGCCAAGTGCTTTCCGTGCACTTTCTCACCTAATCTGTGCTACCACCCCAGGAGGAAGCTTCTGGTGTGCACAGTTCACACGGAGAAAGCAGGCTCTGGGCAGCCGAGTGGTCCAGGCAGGGTCGTGCTGCAAACCCAGGCCTCTGGTCACAGAGCAGTGCCCCTGGCCTCCCCCTGCCCTGACTCTCAGGAACCCTGCAGGACTGAGACCACCACCCACTGACAGGTGAGGAACTGGAGAGGGGAGGAGGCAGAGCCCAGACTGGAGCCCTTAACTTGCCACAGGCGGCACTGACCTGGGTCCGTCTGGGGTACCCTCGCACCGGGCCCCGTGCTGACATGGGTTCAGATCCGGGGAGCAGAAGTCCACCAGCTGCTCACAGGCCCTTCCTGGGGGAAGAAGGAACAGAGGCAGGAGAGAAGCCAGGCCCAGCAGAGCCTCCTACAGACACCGGGGAGGCCTCAGCTCCTCCACCCACAGCCCAGGGCTCAGGGCATGCGCTCCTGCCCCGCCTGGCTTACCCGTGTACTGCAGGGGGCACCGGCAGGTGTAGTTGCCCACGCCGTCCACACAGACACCCCCGTTGGAGCAGGCGTGCTCCACACAGTCATCTGTGTTCACCCCACAGGCTGGTCCTTCAAAGCCAGCCGGGCAGGAGCACCTGTGGGGAATGGGGAGGACAGAGATGCAGACCTAGGGGGCATGGACAGAAACCTGTGGCCGCCGGTCAGGATCACTCCACCAAGTTAGGGTTTCTACTCTGGACAGGAGCTGGGGGGTGAGAGGTGAACAGACAGGCCCCGTCCTCATGGGACCGGCCACAGTGTAGCGGGAGAGACAAAGAGGAGAATGGCGACCCCTCAGCGGAGGCAGTATTGCGATGCTAGGAGCACTGGAGCCAGCAAGTGGGCAGAAAGGGCAGAGAACTGCTGGTGGGCAGCAGTCAGGGTGGGCTTCCTGGGGGAGGGGACAGATTAACCTAACCAAGGAGATCAGGAAGGGGAGGGAAGGCGGTGGGGCAGAGGGATGTGCAAAAGTCTGACTCCCCATGGACCGTCCTCTGGGAAGGGACTTGTCATCCACACAGTTCAGGAGCACTGTGTGGAGAGCAGACTTCAGGGATGGGGTGCAAGTGGGGCTGAGCTGAGCAGGCTTGTGGGGGTCCTAGAAATCTGTGATCTTCGCCCAAGGCTTTCCAAGGCGTGCGAGGGTCAGAGAGAAAGAGAGGTCTGAGAAATTCAAGTCCAGCTCTTCAGATATCTGCACCAGCTCCTCCCTAAGCTGACCGGTGCAGGGCTCTGAAAGCTCCCAGCCCAGGCGCAAGGGGGAAGCGCATCAAGTAAAGGGACGGCTAGGGACATGGCCGTGTGGAAAGCCACTGAACACATGCTTTCACAAGTCAAGAGGTGTCCAGTTCTGCCCATGAAGAATGACAGAAGGCCTCAGGGGATCGTCAGCTGAGACAGCATTAAAAATACTTTCGATGACGGGCCGCTCTGGAGTTTCTGACACATAAACTGGGAAGGGTTTCAAAGAACTGAGCGACACGGCTATAATAAAACTCCTCCTAATCCTGTTGGTGTATTTATGTGAACAAACTTTCCCAGCATTTATGTCTATAAAAACAAAACAAACAGCCAGGAACAGAGTGTCTGCTGAACCCTCTCCCGTTGAGTGACACTCACCCGTGGACGCAGGAGCCAGTTGATGGGGGGAAGGAAGCCAGAAAAGTACCCCACCCACCCGGTCTAGTGACATTTCCTATCCATTAAATTTATAATACGGCTATGTTTTGAACAGTGATATGTTATTAGTAACCGTGATGATAATTCAGTGCAAAAGAAACTTCTAATCAGAGAATTATGGTGAAAAGAAATAATTTTTTTTAAAAAAAGACTTTAGATGTTAACTCTTGTGCCCACCTTGGTGGCAGAGAAGCCACCGAGTGTTCCCAAAAAGACTCTGGGTCATTAAAACATATGACACTAGAAGGATGTGAGGGCAAGGAGTAAGCATGGAAATGCTAGCTTGAGGAGAAAAAGGAAGAAAAAAGTATTTCACAGCTGCAGCTGAGCTTCTTGGGGCATTTAAAATGGTGTGAAATTGCTATGCTCTTCCCGTGCCACTAGAGGATGAGGACAGAGTGACAGAGTGATTATTTTATCTTTAAATAGTAATAATATTTACAATATCTAAGACATTTCTCCTTTACAAATAAAAATTAAACTTATAATGAAAGACTTCAGTGGTCAATCTAAGAAGGGGGTGGTTCAGTGGGACATGTGATTATAAGAGGTCCAAAAGGCACCATGGCGACAGGGCGTGTTCTGAGTTTAATTTAATAGCAGGGGAGTTTTAAGCAGGAGCAATGGCATTGCTTTGCACTGTAAAACACCCCCTCCAGCCAGAGGCACCCCCTTCTCCCTGGAAGGCCAGCCCCTCCACGCCCTGCCCCGCTGCAGGGTTGCTGGGGGTGAGAGTCACCCCACCCTCACTCCCTGTGCCCCTAGCAGGGATGTGTCGGCACCCCCCCCACACACACACACACTCCTCACAGAGGAGTCTAAAGAATGCTAGCCCTTTAAGGACGCGTTTCCAAGGCAACACTAGGAAAGGCCACTTAACGTTTTCTGTTTTATGTCAGGTAATTTGGGTTTGCAGAGGCAGGTTTGGCTGCTTCTGCCAGTAGATCCAACATCATTTTCTGAAGAGCCAATTTGTTCCGCAGGCAATTTATTTGCAAGCAACTAAACACTATGCGTTCCTCAGAAAAGCTTTGGGGAGGGCTGGGGGGCCCTAGGGGAAAGCAGGTTTGTGGGAGGGGTTTGTATAGTGACTCTGGCACTGGAGGAACTTACGAGATGAGATCTGAGGTCTGCCCTGCACTGCAGTGGCCTGCGGGCGCTGGTGGTGGGGCAGGAGGGCTGTCTCTCCCTACAGTGGCCAGTGGGTGTCATGAGATGACCCGCAGAGACAGCCAGCCAGCCCCTCAGCGGCTCTGCACCCTGTCCCAGGAGTTACTTTTCCTTCCTTCCTTCCTTCCTTCCTTCCTTCCTTCCTTCCTTCCTTCCTTCCTTCCTTCCTTCCTTCCTTCCCCCTTCCCTTCCTTCCCCCATTCATTTATTCATGAGATAAGAAGAACCCAGGGAGTGACCAGGGCTTGGCTTCACCTCTGGGCAGCCCTATCCCTCCAGGGACAGTCTCTGCTGTGTGGGGGAGGGAGGGGAAGATGGCAGCTGGACAGGAGGGGCCGGCTAGGGCCACCTTCAGATGACCGGCACAGCCAGCAGGCTGTTCAGCTTAGAGGGGAGGTTTTACGGGGTCAGTGGAGATTTATAGGTATCTCAAGTGCCCCCAGTCTGGCCCTGGCACTGCCAGTGGGCATGGACTCCCAGTATCCTGGAAAAATCCGCCTGGCACCCAGCACCTCACTAGGGAAGGAAGTGAGCCTGCCTGCACCAGGAGGCTGCAGAGCAGGCCCCAAGCCCCTGCAGGACTCTGGCGTCCCCTGGGCTCTGCGGGGTAGGTGTGGAGAGCCTCTGGCTGTGACTCTTGGCATGCGTCTGCTCCCCCAGCCTTCCCTCCATCTGGGAGGGGAAGGAGGACATGGTGGGCGCCGTGCCCACCAGCACCCCTGGGCGCCTGCCCCTCCAGGTCACTCACATGAAGCCGGCATCCTCGCCCTCCTGGGTGTGGCAGGTCCCTCCGTTCTCACAAGGGCCACTGGAACAGCTGTCCAGGGACACCTCACAGTTTCGGCCCTGGTAGGGAAAGTCAGTGATGGGACTCCAAGGAGCCCCGGGGGTTGGTGTGCACCGGCAGACAGTCCTCAGCAGCTCGGCCTCCCCGTCTCAGGAGTTACTTACCACTCCTGCCTTCCTTCCTTCCTTCCTTCATTCAATCGTTTATTTATTCATTCATTCATTCATTCATTCATTCATTCATTCATTCACCCATACCTACTCTGGGAACTGGGCACTGCCTGGAGGACAGGACAGACCCAGCCTTGCCTGGCCCTGCCCTACAGCCCGGTCTCCAGCTTCAGCCGCCACTCACCTTGGAGCCGCTGGGACAGGTGCACCTGTACACCTCCAGGGGGTCGTTGTGGCAGGTGCCTTGGTTCAGGCATGGGCTGGACAAGCAGGGATCACACTTGGCCTGGACAGCCAGAGTCGGGGGACCTATGGTGACAGGAGGGCATTAGTACAGAGGGGGAGCAGTTTCACAGGGCTGGGCCCAGAGTTCCAGACGCACAGAAGCCCAGCCTGCAGAGGCAGTGGGCGCCCCGCCTCACCCCAAGGAGACTCTCGCCCCCACTGTGTCTCCTCAGGTCATCAGCCCCCCTCCCCACACCTTCATGGTCCACTTTTCCAGGCTCCAGACCCTCCTCTGTAAATTGGTTCAACGACAGGCCCTGCCGGCCTCATGAAGCTGGAAGGACCACAGGAGTGAACCCACAGAGTGCTTGGTGCGCCCAGCACACACACGACAGGGTCACATCGTCAGTGCAAGAGCGGCAGGGTGGTTATTCCTGCAGTTGGCAGATATTCCCTTTGCCCCCTCACACCATCTGTGGCCATTACCTCTCCTGCCACCTCCCCTGACCACCACCAGGACAATGGAAGACAGCCACCGACAGCCACCTCAGCAGAGAGGAAGTGTGCCTCAGCCCTGCTCTGTGGAGAAACGTCCCTGTGTCATCCAGCCCCTCCAGGACTCAAGGGCTGTAGAAGCGGATGGAGAAGCCAGTGGCCATGCTACCTGAGCGCCACCTATAAGGGACATTAGGACCTCACAGGAATAAATAGGAAAACCCGGCCACAGGCTCCTCTGGGAAGTGCGGAGCGCCGGTTCTGCTGCAGAGGCACGAGCATGAATGGACATGAAACCCCTTCCATTAATGACAAAAAGATGTTACAGGGACTTCCAGCACAGGCGGGGCTCTGTGTCCTGACCCAGTGCTGTCTACCTGAGCAGCTCAGTTAGTGAGAATTTAGCCAGCTCTTCTCTTAGGATCTGTGTACTTTTCTAGATGCATATTACATGTCAATAAAAAGGTAAAAAAAAATAACACCAGCGCAGCTCCACCTGTTCAATAAATATTGAGCACATGTAGTGTGAGCTGGCTCACTCCCGGCAGCAACACCACAGACCCAGCTCCTCTGAACTGTGGCCACTGTGACAGCATCCTGCGCCCAGGGTGGCCCAGGGCCTCCTCATTAACCTCCAGCTGTCAGTTTCACTTCCGATGGTGGCCTTGGAGCTTGCAGAGGGCAAGGGCCGCGCCCCCAGCAGCTCACAAAGCACACAAAGCTGGGCCTGGAGCAGCCACTCAGCCACCTGTCTATGCTCGGCAGGGCCTCTGGGGCTCAGCCATCAGCCAGTCAGTCAATCAATCCCTGAACAAGTATTTACAGATGCCTGAAATGAGCTGCCCTGGAGCCACGTTCGAGCGAGCCGCCAGTCACGCCCCGGCTCTGCTTGCTGCAAACGTCGAGAGCGGCAGCTGCCCACCGGCTCCAGCCCACCAGGCCCGAGAAGGATTTAAGTTAATTGCCGCGTGCAATGCCTACCAAAGAGAGGCTGGAGTGCCCATGCTGCTGAGAGGCCGGGCGCTCCCAGAAACACTGCTGCTATTTTTATTTTCCTTACATAACCATAGAGGGATCAAAGCCCTGGTGGCCTGAGATTTTTCTGCCTGGCTTTTTTTGTTCATGATTTGTTGGGACTGGAAGGTAGCCATCCTAACAACAGCAGGTATCTCGTTTCTGTCACCGAACCCTCTACCCAGCGGTCACCAAGGACACAAGGGTATCTGGGAGGTCCTGCCAGGGCTGGGTGAGTCCTGTGGTCCCTGGCCGCAGGGTGGGATTGTAACCAGCACCCACGACCCCTTCCCTCGCGCTCCTGGACTCACCTTGGCATTCGAACTTCTTGGCAGGTGTGGTGAGCAGCAGCTTGCCCTCCATGTCTGGGGGTCCGGCACAGCGGGCAATGCCCGGCTCCTTGTAGCCAGTCTTCACCCAGCTGGACAGCCAGCGGAGGTGGCAGTCACAGTACAGGGGGTTGGCACCAATGGCCCTGGGGCAGAGAGCAGAAAGTAGTCATTACAGCTTCAGGGGGTCTTTTACCTACAGTGCACCTGGGGTCCCAGGCACCATGCCAGGGCTGGCAAAAATCCTACTGGCCCCCAAGTCACCAGCATCAAGGGTGTAGCTGGTTTCCTTTGAAGCTCTTCATGTGTATCATCATACTTAGTCCTCATTGTTCCTTACTATTCCTAGTTCACATGTGCAGAAACTGAGGCTCAAAGGTTGAAGAATTTGCCCAAGATTACACAGAGAAAGGGGGCACTGGTATTTGACCCCATACTTCTGGGGCCAGAGCCGATGAGTGCATTGCCTCTGATCAGTGGTCACTGGGGAGAAAGCTACCCACATCTACTGCTGCAAAGAACTGCTTTTCTTGCACTTGTGCATTGGGTTTTCTTGTTAGCCTCAGTGCAAGTTTTCTTTTCTGCATCTTCAAGATGTGGGAACTGTGTCTTGCATGGATAAGTAATGTCCCTGGGGTCGCACAACTAGTTCAGAGAAGCCCCTGGATCCAGACCCAGAACTCTCTGCCTCGGAAGCCCATACTCTTTTTTTCCCCCATTTTTAATTAAGCAAAGAACACACAAATGCATTTTCACTATAAGCCCCTTTGAAGCTCAGCAGACAAAGCAAAAGTCTCCACCCAGCACAACACTGTGAATGTATTTAGTGCCATTCAATTGTACACTTCAAAAAGGTTCATCTGAGCCGGACGTGGTGGCACACACTTGTAATCCCAGTACTTGGGAGGCTGAGAAAGGAGGATCCAGGTTCACGGCTAGCCTCAGCTGCTTAGTGAGGCCCCCCACAACTTAGTGAGACCCTGTTTCAAAATAAAGAATAAAATAGGGCTGGGGATATAGCTTGGATGTAGAATGTCCCTGCGTTCAATCCCCAGTACCGCAAAAAAAAAAAAAAAAAAAAAAAAAAGGTTCATTTGAGTCAGGCTTGGTGGCACATGCTTGCAATCCCAGTACTTAGGAGGCTGAGACAGAAGGATGGCAGGTTAGAGGCCAGTGTGTGGTAACTTAGCAAGACTGTTTCAAAAAATAAAAGCTGGGCATGGTGGGGTATACCTGTAATCCCAGTACCTGGGAGGCTGAGACAGGAGAATTCCAGGTTCAAGGCCAACCTCAGCAAACGAGACCCTCAACAACTTAGGGAGACCCTGCTTCAAAATAAAATAAAAAGGGCTAGGAGTGTAGCTCAGAGGTAGAATGCCCCGGGGCTCAATATCCAGTACCATAAAAAAAAAAAAGGTTTGGGGGTGTAGCTCTGTAGTAGAACACCTCTAGGTTTAGTCCCCGATAGAAAAGTTCATTTGATATTATGTAAAATTCACTTCAATTTTTTTTTTTTTTTTTTTTTTGCAGTACTAGGGATTGAACTCAGGGGCGTTCTACCTCCGAGCTACACCCCCAGCCCTAGTTTTTATTCTTTATTTTGAAACCGGGTCTCACTAAGTTGCAGAGTGCCTCACTAGGTAGCTGAGGCTGGTCGTGAACCCGGATCCTCCGGTCTCAGCCTCCCGAATGCTGGGATTACAAGCGTGCGCCACCACGCCCGGCTCTCACTTCAATTTTTTAAAAAGCACATTACTGCGTTAGTGATGGGGAGGCAAAATGGTACACTTCCTGGAGGAGAATTCTGTGATATTTATTAAATTTGCCAATGCAGTTGCCTTTGGAACCAGCAATCTCATTTCTGGGGGTTTCTCCCCCAATCTACCTGCACCCGCAGGTAAAAACATCTGTGTGATGGCATTGTTTGTAACAGACAGACCAGTGCTGTGGTTTGAATGTCCCTTTCCCAACTCCTGTTAACACTGCATTGCAGGGTTGACAGGTGGCCCTCTGAGAGGGGATGGGGTCAGGAGGGCGCTGTTCTCTCTCCCGGGTGGGTTAGCTATGGTGGGAGTGGGTGTGGGGTGAAAAAGACCACCTGAGCCTTCCTTCCTGTCTGTGGCTTTCAAGCGCTCACTTGTGCCTCCACCCGATCACCACACACGTTCTCAGACTCCCCACCCTGCAGAACCATGAGCGTGAGCGAAAGCAACTTCTGTGGTTGAGAGTTTACCCACTCGGCAGTATTCTTTTACAGCAGCAGAAAATGGACTGGCAGCTGGAATCCACCACTGTTCATCAATGAGTGAGCGGTTAAATAAACTACGTTACATGCACATTACACACAAAAAAACACCCATTACTGCCATCACTGCCCCCCGCAGAGGGACACAGGGTCACCACGCACAGGCCCCTCCCCCCACCCTCTCCCCACTGGCACAATGGTTCCTCCTCGAGGTCACACCCACCACCCTGACACCCACGTTTCCTGCGGCCTGCCTCTCATCACTGAACAGCACACTGGATGCTCAGCGTGCTCCAGGTCAGCACCCAAGAGCCACCTCGTTTTGTCAAAATCTTTCATGATATCCCCAAGAATGGCTACCTCATGCTTTAATGAGCAATTTCCTGGTCGAAGGATATTGTGGTAGTTCTAACATTGTGAACGCTCCCACATTTGCCTCTTCATGAGGTGTGTGCATTTCTCTAGAACAGATGCCTGAAAGTAGAATTCAGGTGGTTGAGGAAGTGTATGTCAAACGGTAAGAGCTACCGCCAAGGCTACATCCCCTTGCCCTGGCCAGGAGCATAAGGCTGTGTCCGTACCCTCACATCTTCACTGACACTCCATATTGCCCACTTTCCAACTTTTTTTATGGGGGGGGGGGGATTAGAGGTTGAACTAGGGGCATTCTACCTCTAAGCTACATCCCAAGGCCTATTTTCTTTTTTATTTTGAAAAAGGGTCTCCCTTTTTCAGGTGTGGTGGCACATGCTTGTAATGTCAATACTTGGAAGGATGAGACAGGAGGATCCCAGGTTCAAGGACAGACTCAGCAAGTAGGGAGACTCTCAGCAACCTAGCAAGACACTGTTTCAAAATAAAAATAAAATAGGGCTAGGGGTGTGGCTTGGAGGTAGAATACCTCTGGGTTCAATCCCTAGTACCAAAAAAAGAAAAGAAAAGAAAGAAAAAGGGTCTCCCTACATGGCTGAGGCTGGTCTCAAACCTGCGTCCTCCTATCTCAGCCTCCCAAGTACTGGGATTATAGATGTGCATCACCATACCTGGCCACTTCTCAACATTTTTACCAACCCAGTGGGCAAACTCAGAATCTTTCCCCTAAGCTGCAGTGAGAGCCATAGAAATGAACAAGACATGAATTTGGGGGAAAGAAGGAGCCACAGTACTTTGATTCAGCAAATAGAAAACTCAGTGCCTTATGCCTGACATTCATTAGTATCAATGTCACTGAGGAAATACGGGGATGTATAATGTTCATGAGAGTGGCACATTCATTAAGTCACCGATGGATGCGCTGCCATTTTCCATCATTCCTGGGCAGTACGGAGGAAACGGACCCCCAGGAGATGTGCACAGTCTGACACAAGTAGCAGCGGCTCTGAGCAGGAATTCCCCAAAATAGCACGGCTGAGGACGCACGATCTTATAAAACAGGCTGAGCAAGACTTGGACTCCGGCCCCACCACAGCTGCTCCCTGCCCTTGACCTTCAGCAGCTCGGGAACATCTCTGGGGCTCACTTTATGACTCAATAAACAGCCTGTGATCTAGAAGGGGAAGGACGAGCACACATAACCTAAGATGGGCACCAAGGGAATCGCGCAGCTTGAGGGGGAAGGCAGCTTTAATTCTTTCTCTCCTATGTGCTGACAGCGTCCCTCCTGGCTAATGTGACGGACGAGTGATGCTGTCCTCTTTACACTGAGCAGTACCAGAGCCTCTCACACGTAGCTGAAGGTCAAACACTCTGAGTTTCTGAAGCTCCAATGTGCTTTAAAAAGGGGGGAGGGGTGGCTTCTAAAAATAGCGGGAATACAAAAATTGTGGAATATTTAAAATGATTATATTAACTAGATTGATTTTTGTTGTTTTTCGGTACTAGGGATTGAACCCAGAGGGATTCTACCTCTAGGATATCCTTCTTATTTTTTATTTTTGAAATAGGGTCTTGCTAAGTTCTGAGGGTCTCAATAAGTTGCTGAGGCTGGCCTTGAATCTGTGACCCTCCCGTCTGAGCCTCCCAAATTACTGGGATTATAAGCATGCCCCAAGTTACTGGGATTATAGGCATGCCCCACCATGCCCAGCACCAGATTAATTTTTATGTTAGGAAAAAGTACAGTGTAATATAATCATATTATTCAAAAGATACATACAGAATTTATAGTGTACTGCAAGTAGTGTGACCTGGTCATGAGGAGGAACGGCTGCTTTTTTTAGTCTTGTATCTCGTTAGAGAAAAAATGCCTAAAAGATTGAGTCTGAGGCCATCATGAATGTGGGGCCCCTTGATATCTCTTAGGATCTTTACAAATCCCCACATTGGCATAGATACTCCATAAATGGCAGCAAAACCACATCTCAAATACAAGTGTCCTTTCCCAACTCTTAATAATAAAAGCTCCATGGGGACAGAGTCATAAAACCTATTCAAAACATAGATCCCGGCTCAGTGCACATGTGCTATTTCTTGTGTCCGTATTGAGCCACACCTGAATCCAATATTTCAGGCTCTCAATTATCCACAGCTGGATTTTTGTAGCCAAGGACCATGTTATCATCTCAGCAGTAGTACTGGTAGTTCACTTTTGTCTGGGGGCCATTTTTCTCAATGGAAACTACTTGGAAACACAATTTAAATGTTTAAATCACTACCCTGAACTCAGTGGGGAGCAGAGAGCCACTGGCCCTACGGAGGCGTAGATGGATGGTCTGGGGACCGTGGCCAGGCCACTCGTACACCCAAAAGGACTATGGTTTCGGGTACACACCCCAGCAGAAGTATAAATAACCCTGTGTCGTTGATCTTTGGTATGACCTGGACATAGCTGAAACAGTAGCCATTCGGTGTGTTTGTGCCAAGCCCCTGTCCGGCTTCTGCTAATGTCCCCTGGACTGAAGCAGCTTTCTCCTGGCTTGGGGCCTAGCAAACACTCAAATTTGAAAACCTCCTCCCCCCGCACTACACCATACCTGCCCATCTTACTCCTAGACAATTCATCTGGGTGCACTATTGTCTCTTTCTTCTGGACTTGAGGGAAGTATAAGCAGTTCCCTGAGGAAAGGAACCACTAAATCCCCAGCAGGGCCAGAAACTCGCAGGCACCAGTGTTTGCTGAGTGAATGTCTGCCAAAGAGTAGGAGAAAGGCCCCCAACCCGGCACAAAGGAAAGGCAAGAAGAAAAGAATCAGCAGCCATTAATGTAACTAATTGAATTTGAGTATATTCCCTTCCAACTCTTGTGTACACATTTGGACACCATTAAAATCACTTATTCTGCGTTTCACCAAATAATAAATTACAAGCCAGGTGCAGGGGTAGACACCTGTAATCCCAGTACTTGGGAGACTAATACTGGAGGATCCCAGGTTTGAGGACAACCTCAGCAACTTAGCAAGACCCTCAGCAACTTAGAGAGACCCTGTTTCAAAATAAAGTGGTAGAGTGCCCCTGGGTTCAATCCCTAATATCACAAACAATAATAGAATAAATTACAGAGTAACAATTATCATTATTAACTATTTGCCATTCTGTTGTGTGGGCACATTTCATATGATATCATTCCATATTGGCTTTTCATACCTACTTCTTAATGGATTTGTAAATCTAGCTTTCTAGTTTATAGCCGATTAGAGGCAGTTAAATGCAGGATTACAACAATGAAGAACATCGGGGAACCTTAGGATAGGATCAGGCACATAGTAAATATTTGCTGACAGAAAAATAGCTGGTGCTGTGGTTTAGATAAATATTCCCCAAAGGCCCATGGATTTAAGGATTGGTCCCCAACCCTTGGCACTACTGGGAAGTGGTGGGACTTTAGGAGGGGCGCCTAGTGCAAGGAAGTTAGGTCACTGGGATGTGCCCTTGGAGGGGATCTGGAGCCTCAGACTCTCCACTTTCTTTGCTTTCCAGTTGCCATGAGGTGAGCAGCTTCCTCTGCCCCACTCTCCCACCACGATGTGCTACCTCACCACAGGCACAAAAGCAATGTGACTAATTGACCATGGACTGAAACCTCTGAAACCACAGGCCAAAATAAACCCTCTGTCTTTTTAGGTTGATTATCTTGGGTATTTTCTTACAGTAACAGAAAGCTGACTGACATGAGTGGGTGGATGGATGGATGGATGGATGGATGGATGATGAACTAATTGCAAATTAATTATAAAAGCAGATAGCAGCAGAGAGACATGCTGGAGCACTCATAATCATTACAGCATGTTTGAATCATAAGGGACCTTAGAAATAACCTTTGTACAGGTACAAGAAGAGGCCTAAATAGAAGAGTGAATTGTCTGAAATCCCACTGCAAGTTGATGGTAGAACAAGGACCTAAAGCTCTAAATCCAGATTCCTAGTCTAAAGTTCAAGGGGTTAAATGTGAATAACCCTTTACCCCTGTACCCTTGCCCTATACTCCCATACTGCCAGTGGACAGGAGAGGACCCAACAAGAGTCACATCAGGAATACATGGCTTCATAGGAACACTAGCATTTTCAGGAGCTAGGAACATGGGGCGCTAACTCTTGGCCAGCACTGACTTGCAAGGGAGCCATGAGCACATCCCTCCCACAGTGTCCATGTGGCTTGTGCGTGTGGCTTTTGTGAGGCTCAGAGTGAATGCAGTGAGTCTGTCCATCCTTTTCCACTCTTTGACTCCTTGCAGGTGCTCAGGTGCTTCTGACTGAGGGCTGAGGCTTCCACCAGTATTATGTGCGCTACGGCCTTTTTCTATTTTAAAACCTTGGTACAAGCCAGGCGTGGTGGCACACGCTTGTAATCCCAGTATTTGGGAGGCTGAGACCGGAGAATCCGGGTTCGCAGCCAGCCTCAGCTACCTAGTGTGGCACTCCGAAACTTAGTGAGACCTGGTTTCAAAATAAAGAATAACAAATAGGGCTGGGGGTGTAGCTCGTAGGTAGAATGCCCCTGACTTCAATCCCCAGTACCGCAAAAAAAACAACAACAACAAAAAAAAAACCCTTGGTACACAGAGTGGAATTCATGTATGAAGTTGTTTCATTAACAAAGAGAGGTTTCTTTCATTCAAATGCTGTTTTGTAGAGAAATCAAGCTTACATGCAATTAATAAACACACAATTAGTAGTGCCAATGCGCTGTTCTTCAGTTGCTGCTGAACTGATCTTCACTTAACTGGTTTATTTCCTAATAACATTGGAGCTGATGTTATTGTCCTCCTAAATATAGGTGTAGTCTCAAACTGTTTTTGCTGTCTTCATTTTTTTTTGTTTGTTTGTCTGTTTGTTCAGAACATATGCTGTTGGTTTGCTTCTGATTTAAAAACCCAAGCCTCTAGATTTTGAGCTAGAAACAAGATTAGAAAGTTCTTGGAAGTTGTGTTATCCCGTTCTCATGAGGAAACAGGGACGGGAGCCAAATGCACATTTAAGCCCCAGGCAGAAGAGAGACATTAAGGTGGGAAAGGTAGACCAGATGCTCGAGAGGGCCAGGCCTGACAAGGGGGGTACTGAAGCAGACAGCAGGAGCTGGATCAGAGCCCAGGGGTACGCAAAGGAGGCTGAGTGGTGCCAGGCTGCAGCGACTCCTTGTGACCAGCAGAGACAAGCACAAATACTCTCTGGAGAGCAGCATCTCCTAGGCAGGACCTCAAAATTCCTAAAGATTAATGCTAACCAAAAATGAACTCACATTCAAAAATTACCAACCACAAATGGAAACAGGACCCTGTGAATTTGAGCCAGCAGGAATAATAAACAGCACTGCCCCTGCCTGGCCTTAGTCCAGAGCCACCATCTCCAACCAGCCTCACTCCTGCCTCCTCCCACCCCTCAACGATGTGTTCCTCTCTGTCCCCACTGGCTTTCCAGGAGTTTCCTACAACTTCATTCTCCCACCACCTCTTTCTTTCTTTCCTTCTTTCTTCTTTCATTTTGCAGTACTGGGGATTGAACTCAGGGGCATTCTACCTCCGAGCTACACCCCCAGCCCTAGTTTTTATTCTTTATTTTGAAACAGGGTCTCACTAAGTTGTGGAGTGCCTCACTAGGTAGCTGAGGCTGGCCAAGAACCCGGATCCTCCTGTCTCAGCCTCCCAAATGCTGGGATTACAAGCATGTGCCACCACACCCAGCTCCTCCCACCACCCCTTCTATCTATAGAATAAAATCCAAACTCCTTAGCATAGCACAAAAGGAATTTCAATGTCTCTCTCTGAACTCAGCTTCCCCGCCCCCCCTTCCTCAGCCAACATCCTTTACCCTGCGCTGGATGTGCGTGTACTTTCCAGACTCCATGCCTCTGCAACTTGCTGTTCCCTCTTCCTGGATTCCCTTCCAATCTCCTCCAAGTGGAAAACTCCCGTTATAGTTTGGATCTAGAATGTCCACCAAAGGCTCACATGTTGAAGGTTTGGTGCACAGCTGTTGGTATTATGGGGAGGTGCTGGAAACTTTAGGAGGAATAGGTCACTGGGGGTGTGACCGAGAAGGCTGATTGGGACCCCAGGCCCCCCTCTTTCTCTTTGCCTCCCAGCTGCCATGGGGCAAGCAGCTCTGCCCCCCCCCCCCCACATACTCCTGTCCCGATGTTCTACTTCATCAAAGCAATGGGGCCAAGTGACTATGGGCTGAAACCTCTGAAGCTGGGAGCCAAAATAAATCCTTCTTCCTTTAAGTTGATTCTGTCTTGTATTTTGTCACAGCAACAGAAAGCTAACACACTCCCGATCCCTCTCCAATGACAACATAAGTGGCACCTCCCTCCTGAGACTTCCCAGAGTTAGTCATTACTTCCTTCAATCCTCTTTATAATAGCCAGGACAGTCACAGAGGGCAGAAGTTCGTGTTAGTAAATTCTTCAGCACTTAACTAATTCCATTTTCCCGTATTTATTGATGCAATAAAAAATGAATAGTGAGCTTTGGAATCAGACACACCTAAATTAAAATCCTGTGCCTGTCATTTCCTAGCTTTAGGAAGGAAGCTAGAGAAGCTGCTTAACCTTTCAGAACCTAGAGCTGTAAGATGGAAATAATAAACCCCACCACCTAGGACAGGACCTCCTCCCCCCACCCACTTCCATGGCAGACATTACTAATCAGTCATTGCACTCTTCCCACTGAGTCCAGACCCGCCTTGGAATCTTTAGTGTGGTGCTCAACGCAGTTCCTGCCAATCATGTGTAACTGACACACAACACAAACTTACTTCCCATTTTTGGTCATGGAGTAAACAAGACACCACAGATAAAGCACACAGTACAGTATTTGATTCAAGCATATCCTCAAAGAACGGCCATCTATTTCATTTCCTTGAGTCTAAGATTGTTGGATATAACACAGATATAACATGCTTTGGGAGGGGTTTGGTATGATATAACATTACCAACAATATTAAACAGACACATTTCCCCCCCTTGGTACTAGGGCATTCTACCTCTGAGATACATCCTCAGCCCTATTTTATTTTTTTTATTTTATTGTGGTACTGGGGCTTGAACCCAGGAGCATTCTACCTCTGAGCTACACCACTAGCCCTGTTTTTTATTCTTATTTTGAAACAGGGTCTCACTAAGTTGCAGAGGGCCTCACAAAGTAGCTGAGACTAGCTGCGAACCTGCGATCCTCCTGTCTCAGCCTCCCAAGTACTGGGATTACGAGCGCATGCCACCACACCTGGCTTATTTTTTATTTTGAAACAGAGTCTCACTAAATTGCTGAGGGACTCACTAAGTTGCTGGGGATGGCCTTGAACCTGCAATCCTCCTGTTTCAGCCTCCCAATTACTGGGATTATAGGAACGTGCCACCACACCTGGCTCAGGCACGTCATTTCCAGATACACTCTGATTTTATTCCATTCTATTCTAGCTGTACTAGGGATTGAACTCAGGGGCACTCTACCACTGAGCTTCATCACCAGCCCTTTTTATTTTTTCTGACAGAGTCTCACCAAGTTGCCCAGGCTGGCCTTGAACTTGTGATCCTCCTGCCTCAGCCTTTTGAGTAGCTGGGGTCATAGGAATGGGCCACCATGCCTGGCAATTTACACTCTGATTTTAGATATTAAAATGTAGGAAAAGTGAGTCTCAGAACTGGGAAAATCTAGCCAGGTGTGGTGGCGCACGCTTGTAATCCCAGCATTTGGGAGGCTGAGACCGGAGGATCCGGGTTCGAGGCCAGCCTCAGCTACCTAGTGAGGCACTCTACAACTTAGTGAGACCCGGTTTCAAAATAAAGAATAAAAAATAGGGCTGGGGGTGTAGCTCGGAGGTAGAATGCCCCTGAGTTCCATCCCCAGTACCGCAAAAAAAAAAAAAAAAAGAACTTGGAAAATCTAGTTGGATGATGGAGTGAATAAACTTCAAGAGGCTTTCTGACTGGGGTACGCCTGCCACCCAAGCCCTGGGTGTACGGTGAGCTTGAGTGTGGGTCAACGAGCCGAAGGGGTCAGTCACACCCATGGGCCACACACGCTGCCTCGGCCAAGAGCACCAGGAAACGCCAGGATAGGCGTCTGCTCTAACCTCCCAGGCTCTAGGGTAAGGTCAGCACTGCCTCAGCCGGTGCTTATTTACGTCTTCATTCTTAATATGGTAAAATACATATAACACAAAATTCACCATTTTCACCAGTTCAAATGTACAATTCAGTAATGCTGACCACATCCACAGTATCTTGTATCCATCACCGCTCTTATTTCCAAAACTTCTTCATTGCCTCAAACAGAAACTCTGTACTCATTACATGCAAGTGCCCCCTCCCCCTGCCCCTGGCCCTGGCAGCCATTAAGCTACACCCCCAGCCCTTTTTATTGTTTGTTTATTTATTTATTTATTTATTTAGGTACTGGGGGTTGAACCCAGGGACATTCTACCCCCGAGCTACACGCCCAGCCCTATTTTATTCTTTATTTTGAAACAGGGTCTCACTAAGTTACAAAGGGCCTCACAAGTTGCTGAGGCTGGCCTCGAACCTGGGGTCCTCCTGTCTCAGCTCCCAAGTACTGGTGTTTCCGCTTTTGAACTATTGTGAATAATGCCGCAGTGAATACTGGCATATGAATACCTGTTTGAATTTCTGCTTTCAGATCTTCTGAGTATATACCTAGGAGTGGAACTACTATGTTTAGGTTTTTGAAGAACTGAGTCTACTGGTTTTAAAGAATTATCAAGGCACTGCCAGCAAGTGGTTTGGGAAGCAATTCTATGTGAATGCCACCACTTTGGGAGGTAGATTTCCAGAGCTCATCCTCTAGGATCATGGCACTGGGGCTAGAATCTTGACCACCTACTGACTATGCAACTTTGGGCAAGCTTCTCACCTTTTCTGGGCCTATTTCCTTGTAAAACAAGGATAACTATACCTGTGCTGAAGGATTACTGTGAGGACTGCACTATCTCTTTTTTTTTTTTTTTTTTGTGGTACCAGGGATGGAATCCAGGGGCATTCTACCTCCAAGCTACACCCTCAGTCCTATTCTCTATTATTTTATTTTGAAGCCGGGTCTCACTAAATTGTGGAAGGCCTCAGTAGGTAGCTGAGGCTGGCCTCGAACCCAGATCCTCCGGTCTCAGCCTCCCAAATGCTGGGATTACAAGCGTGCGCCACCACGCCCGGCTGCACTGTCTCATTTTTATCAATCAAAAAGTGGTGGGTACCGCCTTGGCCCCTTCTCACGGAGCACCATTCTCCTGCACTATCGTTGTGATTGGTGAACTCAGAGTGTGCAAGAGGCTGAGAGGGAGCACAGCACAGGAAAAGTCTGGCAATCTAAGAAGCTGGGGTTTCCCTCCAAATCTGAGTTTTAAGTCCAAAGAGGCTCCGGGAATCAGGCTGCTGCTACTCACAGGTGAGACAGGGAGGTCACGTCTGCGAAGATGCCCTCCTGGAGGGTGGAGACATCGTTGCCATGGAGGGACCTGAGGAAAGAAGGGGCTGCCAAGCCCTGGTCCAGAGAAGGGACAGGAGAGCTGGTGCCGAGAGGGAGGCGCCCTGCATGCCCTTCAGATCCTTCGGCCAGTGCAAGGATGAAGATACCCCCCAGCCTGGAGACCCTGCCCCACTGGCCCCAGGGAAGAAAGAGGGAGCCCTGAATAGCCCAGGTGACCACCCTGCCCCCAGGCCTTCTGTCTTTGCCATCATAAATAGGACTTGTGTACCCATATGCGCTCCCTCTCCTAGCCAGGGGGCCTGTGGTGGAGGAGGCTTCTTCTTGGTAAAGAAGGTCACACAGCCAGTCACAGGGTAGGGCTAGAGGAATGTCACCTTGCCTCTGGTGGAGAGGACCCAGCCATCATAATAGACATAACGCAAGGCAAAACCTCCCAGTGGGAACTTGTGGACAAGATTCACAGACATCTTGCAAACAAATGTTTTTATCTGAACAGAAATCTCATATGCAAATGAAGGCCTGCCTTATCTTGGATCCCCCCCCCAACACACACACACACACACACACACACACACACACACACACATACGTGCACCACAAACTAAACTCGGGGGCGAGCAGCCCCCTTTCCCAGATAAGTTCCCATTCATGACGTGGCTTCTGTGCGGGGCCTGCGTGCAGGTGTGCCGGACTCCCACACTGGACACAGTGTTGGTCCTGCTGGGGCCCCAGACAGAGGACATCTCTGCCCCCCAGGTGAGTGGCAGGCCCCCCAGGGTGTGGACTTTCTGGAGGAATGAATCGAGAGACTTACAGCAGGCGCAGGGAGCGGAGCCCCTGGAAGGCCAGAGGAGGGATGCACTGGAGAGCATTGTAGCTGAGGATCCTGTGGGAGGAAGGAAGAGGCTGTGCCTGGGGGGAAGGTGTTGTTCCTACCCCCATCTTATGGATGAGGAAACTGAGGCTCTGAGCAGAACTCAAGAGAACTTTCCAGGAAAAGGTTTGTGAGTTTTTAGCAGGGATTTTCCTTAAGATG
Organism: Graphiurus murinus; assembly: GCA_004027655.1. NCBI lineage: Eukaryota > Metazoa > Chordata > Mammalia > Rodentia > Gliridae > Graphiurus > Graphiurus murinus. The sequence goes on along the minus strand of PVLC010002252.1, from coordinate 41,200 downwards.
CCCAGTTTCTAGCTCACACACTAAACCACCATCTCAAAATGCATCCAGAGAAACAACTCCTTTCAAGGGAGACAGGCAGGTCGGGGGAGGATAAATCAGAGGGAGAGCCAGATCCCGTCCCTCTGGGCTTCAGGACCGAGCTGTGTTTTTGGCAACTGGTTGGGTCAGGACCCCTTCCTTTCCTGGGACCTCAGTAGCACCCGAGGAAGTCCGTAAGTTCCTGGGACAACAATGTGTAACAGGAGGCGTGCAAGATGCAAACATAACGGATGCTTATTCATACTTTCTGATCAAGTTTGATTTAAATATAATTAGAGCCAGCATGAACATTTCTTAGGATGTGTGTACTAAAATTTTCAGAGGTTCTCTGCTCACAACAGCCCAAGCTGCAAACAACCCCAATCCCCATGGATAACAGAATGGATGAGGGAAGTGTGGCCCATTCCTACAGAGGAACACTATACAGCAATGAAAACAAGCAGACCACAGCTGCACAGGGCAGGATGAATCTCACATCATAATGGTAAGCACGAGAAGCAGAGAGAAAAGAATATAGCCTGCATGTTGTTTAGAAATGCATATGTAGATAGCAATACCATAGGGGGAATCAAAGATGTGATCACCGTCAAATCAGGACATGGAGGACTGGCTGGGGCGGGCGAGGGAGGAGGAATTACCAGGAAGGGACAGAGGGCAGGGCTGGGGGTGCTCACTCTGTTCTATCTTTGACTTAGGTGTCTACACACAGACTAGCTTTATGATTATTTGTCAAATGGTACATTTATATTTTTGCACTTTTCCACATATTTTGTGTCTCACAATGAAAGATGTTTTTACACTTGGCCTTAGCCAAATAACCAAAAAATGGGGAAAGATGTGTTTTGTTTGTTTTTTGCGGTACTGGGGATTGAACCCAGGGGCATTCTATCTCCGAGTTACACCCCCAGCCCTATTTTTTATTCACTTTTTGAAACAGGGTCTCACAAAGTTGCGGAGGGCCTCACTAAGTAGCTGAGGCTGTCCACGAACCCGGATCCTCCAGTCTCAGCCTCCCAAGTACTGGGATTGCAAGCGTGCGCCACCACGCCCGGCTGGAAAGATGTGTTTTAAAGTGTTTAGGCTCTCCGGCGGCTCTCCGGGGGCATGGGAGTCTGCATGCAGTCTGCGAGTGACCAGGAGCAGTGCCCAGTGTGGCTGAAGCCAGGGCCCCGTGTGTCCCCACCCAGCCCTTCTGGGACTCACAGGGTGGTCAGCTGGCTCATGTTGGTGAAGGAGGAGTTGCTTAAGGAACTGATCTTGTTGTTACTCAGGTCCCTGGAAGAAGCAAGAGCATCATCATTTGGAAAGAAAGAACTTAGCCCTGGCTCACTTCCGGGCTCATCCCCTCCCCCACCTGCCCAGGCCCTTCCCCAGGGTGGGTTGAGGGGGAAGAGGCTGGTGAACTGGTCTCCCTCTGTGTCCCACTTCCTCACCCTCCCCTGTGCAGGCAGAGCTGACCCTCACTCCTTTCCCCATGGAAACACCCCCACCAAGGGCACTGGCCACCCCACCGGCCAGGTCTGGGGCCCTCTTTCTCTCTGGTGTCACTGTATGTAACGCCTCTGTGAAGCAGAGATCAGCTCCATTTACAAATAAAGAACCTGGGTTCTTGGAAGGAAGGATTCACAGAGAGCGGCCCAGCTGCGCAGGGGCCCAGCCAGGTCCCACCCTGGGTCACCACAGTGTATTCTCAGTGTCCCTGCCGCAGTATTGGGCACAGCTGACCTCCCTTCCTCCCGACCTTTCCTGGTCCCCCGACTGTCTGCCTTGACCATCCTCTTTCCTGGGCCTTGCCTGCCTGACTGTCCTCAGTCCCTGGTCAGTGTCTGGCAGTGCCAAGACCCATCCTCTCCCTCCACCCTGGGCCCCAGCCTGTTCTCTCTCCCGAAATGCCTTCTGCTGGATGCTCCCCAGACACTCAGACCAGAGCTTGGACTCTCACCCATCTTCCCCAGGAGGCGGGCACCACAGCAGTCTTTTTAAGACACAAAGCCAACTAATCACTCCCCTTCTGGAAGCCTGCAGTGGCTCCCTTTTGTTTAAAGTGCCAGCTCTAGCCCTGCCACCTGCTGGGTGCTCCTGGGCCTGGTCCTGCCCCTCCCTCCCATTGCCGCCCCTGCCTCTCAGGTGTGGATTCACTAGACTTTGTGAGATTCTCTGAGCACCCCACACCTCTGTGCCCCCGTTCCCTGTGGCCACCAGCTCATTTTTTCCTAAGATGCTCCTCTCCTTAACCCCACCCCAGGTTCCTCACACCCTGCTCTGAGCCACAGCCTTCAGAGGCATTTGCCTGTTGGACCCTCATTGCTCCCCAAAACTTTATGAGCTCCTGTCTCTCTCTCTCCTGCATCCTTTCTAAACCAGGACAGTCTAGGGAGGTCCTTTATCTTCCTGTAGCTCTTGGGTCTGAAATGTTTATAAAGCAAAACAATATTCCTTCCTTCATCTCCTCCCAGTATCGAATTCAAACTCCTCCTCTTGTCTCTAGAGACATAGTTATTCGATGATGGTTCTACTGTGGTCCTCCCTTGCAATGGAGTGGTGGAGAGGCAGTGACACAGAAAGCCCTAGCCCAACAGCAGTGCTCTGTCCCCTCCTCAAGTGTATCCTCGCCTCAGGTGGAGCCGCCTCAGATTAGACCACAGCGAGGCTGGGAGTTGTAGTACTGTCTCTTTCTCTGGTATTCTGTCACCAGCCAACAGCCACTCAGCTCCACCTCCACCCCTTCCCCCTCATTGCAACACTCAAAACACACTTTTGAAGTCATTACACAAAGACAGACACATTTGAGGTACAAAATTCTATATGCCAGCACTGCTCAGTGTAGCCAGTTCTTGAAATGAACGTGACCAGTCCACAGCAAGGAGCCTTTGCCCAAACACAATCTCTCCACACAGCTTAGTTTCACTGACGTTGTTCTCATAGTGAGACTTTCTCAGTGGAGGAAGTAATATGTTGACTTACACTCTGACAAAGTTTCCTTATCTAAGTGTTTCTTTGCAAGCAGTACTCAGACTGACATTGGTCCACAGGCCACACTTCAAGCAGCACAGCTCCAAGCCTCACTAACACAGAATGCCCCCTGGACTTCTTCTGGATAGAATCTTGCCAATGATCAGATAAAGACTACTGAAGTAAAGTACTAATTAGATCGGAAGGCTAAAAGGAGTTGAACTTATTATCCTGAGGATTACTTTGTATATTCCCATGGGGTGGAAAGGGTGGGAGGTGGAAATAAACAAAAGCAGATGTTAGCCTTAGAAAAACTGAGTAACATGTAGATTTGTAGTTGCCTTGTTTCATATTTGATTTGGGGGCCCAGGTTGGATAGAGAGGTTTTCCATCACCTTGTACTGCTGCCCTGGCTCCTATCCTAGCGAGGATTTCCCATATTAGCAATAATTATCAACCTAGAGGGAGGTTTGGAGAGATGGCCTGAGTAGAAGCAGGCAGGTCTAACCCAACAGTGCCCAGAAGGATGCAATTCCCAGTGTGGCCACTAGGTGGCAACACAGCTTTAGGCACAGTGTTCCCCAAGGGAAGGGAGAATCTGCCCAGAAGTGGGGATTGTAGGAAATTCCTAAGAAGCTGTAGCTAGGATGGTTAGATGCCAATGACATGCCTCTTCTCTGGGGAAAGACTGGGATTGTAAAGCAGCCTTGATACTCACACCAGCTGCAAGTACTTGAAGGTGGATAGCTGTCCTGGAACCAGTGTAAACTGGTTCCCATCCAAATACCTACAAAGAGAACATGGCACTGTGAGTTTGCCCATCTTTGTTGGTCATTTGCATTTACAAACACCTTCCCTTGTTCCCCTCCCCCACTTCTGTTCATGGAATATTTTGGGGAGCACTGGTATTACTTCATTAAAAGTCTGATAGAATTCAGCTGAGGATCCCTCTAGCCTGGGCTTTTCTTTATTGAATAGCATTTTAGTACTCCTTCAACCCTTTCATTGCTTGTTATTGTCTGCTTAGGTTTTCTATATCCTCTGGGTTCAATTTTGAACCCATTTTGTATCTAAAAATTTAGCCATTTTTTCTAGATTTTCAAATTTATCAGATGATACATTTTCAAAACAGTCCCTCCCTAATGATCATCTGGATTTCTGTGATGTCTAGGGCGATATCTCCTTTTTTGTCACTAATGTTACTAATTTGGGTCTTCTCTCTTTTTCTTTTGGTTAGTTTGGCTAAGGATTTATCAATCTTCTTTATATTTTCAAAGAACTAACTCTTTGTTACATGGATTCTTTATATTTTTTTAAATCCTCTACTTCATTAATTCTACTTCATTAATTTTGGCTCTGACCCTGATTATTTTCTTCCTTCTACTGATTTTAAAATGGTTTTATATTCATTTTATAGGATGTTGAAATGCATTATTAGGTTGCTCATTTAGGGTCTTTCTGGGATTTTTTTTTTTTTTTTTTTAATGTAGGCACTCATAGCTATGGACTTCCCTGAATGTTTCCCTCTGGCAGTTTGGCAGTTTCAGTTTCAAGTCTAGGTCTTTAATCCCTCTTGTGTTGATTTTTGTGTATAATGTGAGATTATGGTCCAGTTTTATTCTTTCAGAAGTGAATATTCAGTTTTCCCAACACCATTTGTGGAGATTCTCCTTGGCACATTGTCTGTTCTTGACACCCTCATAAAAGGTCGACCCTTCTGTATGGATTTATTTCTGGCCCCTGTTCTATTCTACTGTTCTCTGTGTCTGACTTTATGCCAGTACCATACTGTTTTGCTTACTGTAGCATTGTAATATGTTTTAAAATCAGGAAGTATAAGACCTCCAGCTGTGTGGAATCTGAAAAATAAAATATTTAGATCAGAGTGTAGTTATCAGGATGAGGGAGGAGCAGGAATAGAAAGATATGCATACAAAAGAATAATTTTGTAGTTATGAAAAATAAATATATCTAAAGTCTAAAATACAATAGGAGTCCTACAATAATAATATTGTGTTATATCCTGGTAATTTACCAAGATAGATTAGAAAATTTTAGCACACAAAAAAAGAAAAAGACAGAAAGGTAACTCTATGAGGAGATATATATATATGTCAGTTTGTTCGTTATACTAAGTACTTCATTATAAGCATATCAAAATATCATGTTACACATCTAAAATATATGAAATACATTTTAATGTATCAAAGGCATTTGTTAAAAGGAAAAGGAAATCAAATTATATTTTCAGACAAAATTTTTATGTGTTTATACTAGTATTATTTGCTGTTATCAAATGGTAAAAGGAACCCATCAATTAATGAATGCATGAATAAATTGTGGTATATCCATACAATGGATACCACTCACACACATCACAGCACACTTCTCCTTTCCTTGAACCCCGGGACCTCTTGCATGCCAGGCATGCCCCCTACCGCTGAGCTACTTCTCTAATTCATGGGTGGGGCTCCCTCGTAAGAAAGTTTGACCTTCTATCTGGAGCCCAGCTCTCCAGGTGTTGTTGGCTGTCATGCTCCTTCTTTCTTTTCTCTTTCAGTGGAGGTTGTCATGGCTCTACACGGTAGCTTATACTTCTGTGTTTTTCTATTTCTTGTTGTTTATCTTAACCTTGGGCATCCTCTTTAAATACTGTTTTGTGAGGCTTTTTTTTTTTTTTCTGCAGGACTGGGGGTGGCAGCCCTACTTTTTATTCTTTATTTTTGAAACAGGGTCTCACTAAGTTGCAGAGGGCTTCACTAAGTAGCTGAGGCTGGCCACGAACTTGTGATCCTCCTGTCTCAGACTCCCAAGTACTGGGATTACAAGAGTGTGCCACCACACCCAGCGGTGAGGCTTTTCTTATGTAAAACCATAAAACACTTTCAACAGTTGCATTTACTCTGTATAATGGGGGCGGGGGGCATTGGCAATCCTAATTTTTATAAAGTTGAACTATAGCATTCTTTTTTTTTTTTTTTTTTTGCGGTACTGGGGATTGAACTCAGGGGCATTCTACCTCCGAGCTACATCTCCAGCCCTATTTTTTATTCTTTATTTGGAAACCGAGTCTCACTAAGTTGCGGAGTGCCTCACTAGGTAGCTGAGGCTGGCCGCGAACTCGGATCCTCTGGTCTCAGCCTCCCGAATGCTGGGATTACAAGCGCGTGCCACCACGCCCGGCTAGAACTATAGCATTCTTTGTTAACACATGGCATCACCACTTTATGCCATAAAAACATATTAAATCATAAATACACTTCTGCTCAGAGTCTTCTTGGAGCTAGTGTTTTCTGTGAAACCCTAACTCTCCTCACAGTCAGCCAATACCTATCTTTGGGCTCCTCATCCTCCTGCTACCAGGCCCCAGCCCCCCAGGACATGCACCGCAGGTCCCCTGGGCCCACACAGAGGTCATGAGGTCTTGGGCTACTCACAGTTCTGTGACATTCTTGGGGATGCCCCTGGGCAGAGCCCGGAGGTGCTTGTTGCTACATCGGACCACGGTGTCCAGGCAGGCGCACTCCTGGGGGCACTGCGGGCGGGGTAGGCAGCCCCCCTCCTCCTGGCCTGAGGAGGAAGACATGGGGTGCTGGTCAGTGAGGGGACAGGCCTCCTAGGGACCCCTGCAATCAGGGCCAGGCTCTGGGATTTCTGAGAACAGGAATCCCCCTCCAACACTGCCTTGGGCACCAGTTGGTCTCTTTTTGGCTGTACCCCTCCCCCAACACCACCAGGGACAAAGACTCTGGAGCAGTTTCCAGGTTAAAACAGATCTTGGGTGGGCTCTTCCCCCACACCCAAGGAGGCCCCGGGCAAAGCAGAAGAGGACAGCAGGCACGCCACCGGCACCTACTGCTGCTGGACACTGGATCAAACATCTCCTTAGCAAACATCATCTCTCTTTTCTTTGTCACTGATAGAACTCAGCACTCAGGGTGGTGCCTGGTGCAAAACAGTCCTCCAAATAGGTTAGGTGATGAATGAATGAATGAATGAATGAATGAATGCCCATTTCACTGAGTTCTGGGGAGGTTAAATGATTTGGTCATACAGATGGTCAGAGGCAATGTGAGGCTTGAGTCCAGGTCTGCTGATATAGGATCTGACATCCCTTCATTGATTCATTGATTTATTCCATAAAGATTGCTGAGTATCCTCTATGTACCTTCCTTTCTTCTGACTGGGTACAGGAAGGACCATAAATTGTTAACACTGGCCTCGAACTTGCCTCCCAAATATTGGGATCAGGGGTGAGCACCTTGGCCCCCAGTTAACATGACACCTCTGGGCAGGGGCGCCTCCTTGTCCCTCTCATGGCACCCCTCTTCCTGTGGCACAGGAGGGTGCTGCCCGCCCTTCCCCAGGCTCTCATCCTGCCTCAGCCCGCCACCTGCCGCCGGGCCACGAGTTACCTTCCTCACACCTGAAGTCAGGGAAGGCCACGTCCTGCAGGGGGATCTGCCGCAGGAAGTCGGGGTTCTGGCACCGTGGGTTCCCCGTCACGATCTTCCTCTTCCTCAGCCAGTCGCCCAGCCAGGCCAGCTGGCAGTTACAGTTGAAGGGGTTGGCCAGGAGGTTTCTGAAAGGAGCGGGTGGTGGGGCCATGAGGACACCTTGTGAGCCTTGGTCCAGCACCGCAGGACCGGCTACACACTCCCAGTGCTCATTCCCAGGCAATGGACAGGTACCCAGAGGACGGGCTCTGGGGACAAAGGACAGAACTCCAGAGCGGTGGAGGCCATGTTCCAACCAGCTATGAGGACCCCACCGTCCCCAGGGCGCTCTTCAAAAGTGAGATTTAAGAAGACGCCCTCGGGATGGAGAGCAGGCGCCCAGACTTACAGCGTGGAGAGGGCCTGGAGGGTGTCGAAGGCTCCGGGGGAGATGGTGGTGATGTGGTTGTCATAGAGCGAGAGGAGCCGCACGTTGCGCAGCCCCGTGAAGCTGTCGTTGTGAATGCAGCTAATGCGGTTGTTCCTCAGCATCCTGGGGAGGAGGGACCCTGTGCCAGGCCTGCCGCAGTCCACCTATGCCTGCAGCATCGGCCAGCGCCGGCTGGATCTCCTGCTCCTACAGGGGCGCTCAGCCCCACGGCGGGTACACAGCACACAGCAGCCGGCTTCGACACACCTGTGCTCACTCCAGGGCGCTGCCTCTAAGCACCTCACGGCACCACCCTCCACCCACCCAGCCTCCCTGCAGCCCCACTCCACTCACTCCCTGGACGCCTGGGCTTCATCCCACCTCCAGGCCATGCTCCACTCCAGCCTGGGGCACGTCACCCTCTAGCTTAAAGCCCATTCGCGCCATCCAGATTGCCCCCAGAATCAAGTTTAAACTCCACTGTGACCTGCTAGACGATGTCGGCCCAGCCCCAGGCCATATTCAGGCCAGCGCCTGCCTCCACCTCCATGGTCACAGCCCCCTGTGGCTGCTGCTCTGACCCCGGCCAGGCCTGGCCCCGCTAGGAGGTCTTTCTGGAGGGTCCTTCCTCTTCATGTGCCCCTGGAACAGCTCCCTTCATCCTCTGAAACCTGGCTCAACCCCCTCCCCAACCAGAATCGGAAAGCAGAAACCAAGCGCAGAGCGGGCAATTCAAGAGGGAAGTTAAAATGGTTCCAGAACACGCGTGAAGCTTGTTCAAACTTACTATAATCAAGGACATCTAAGCAGTATTCAATTTCTGCCAGCCAAATTGAAAAAAGATTAAAAATATAATAACAATGATGATTCCAAGGTCAGGTGGGTGTGTGGTGGTACACACCTGTAACCCCAGTACTCGAGAGGCTGAGAGAGGAGGTTGCCAGGTTGGAGGCCAGCCTCAGCAACTTAGAGAGAGCCTATTTTAAAATAAAAAGGCTGGGGGTATAGCTCAGAGGTAGAATGACACCACACACACATCCAGGGAGGTCCCAGGTCATTGTCCTACTGGCCACGTGTGACAGTGACCTTTCACCCACACTCTTATCGACCCTGGCATCATTATTATTTTTTTGTGTGTGTTTGGTAGTGGGGATTGCATGTGCCACCACACCTGGCAAGAGGGCAGATCTTTGTCAGGTGTTCTTTTCCTGCCAGTATTATAATAATTGATAAAGAAGGCTGGAATAAGCTTTTGGCAAGAATGGAGATGTTATGGCATAGATTGTGGTGATGATTACAGGGACATATCTATATCTGTATTCATGCAGGCACATATGTGTATACATGTGTGTACGTATGTGTATGTAAGTATATAGATAGATGGATATAACAGACTGGAAAGATAGTTTTTTGTTGTTGTTTTTTATTTGTTTGTTTGATTTTGGTACTAGGGATTGAACCCAGAGGCATTCTACCTCCAAGCTACATCCCCAGCCTGATTTTATGTCTTATTTGGAAATAGGGTCTAATTAGGTTGCTGAAAACCTTGTGAAGTTGCTGAGGCTGGATTTGCACCCACGATCCCCCAGTTTCACCCTCCCAAGTACTGGGATTACAAGCATGCGCCACCATGCCCAGCTAGGATAGTTGTTTATGCCAATGGTTAGTGGCGGTCACTTCTGAACAGTGGTGAGGCTGTGGTCACTTCTCTTGCTGTGTCCACACGGTCCTGTCCATCATGTGTTTTGCAGCCTCCCTTCTGGCACCAGGCTGTCCCCATCACCACCCACCCTGGTCCTCTCCAAGTCTCCGTTGGAAAGAACACAAGTGGGTTGAGAGCCCACGGCACCTTTATTCAAGAAGTAGCAGCAAATATAAAGAACGAGGCAGCCAGATAGGATCGGCCTGGGAAGATGACTGTGCTACATTCACACATGAAAAAAGCAAGCTGCAAAAACAGAGTGCCTAATGAGATCCCCTTTCTGTAAAACAAACAAATAAAAATCCACAGGGAGTGCTGTCACACATCCGTTTACCGTCTACAAATACAAAGGTGCATGCTCAGAAGACAAATCTGCACCCCGCTGCAGAGCTGGAGTGTAAGCCCAGGCAGGTGGCTTCTAGAGCGGAGGTGTTCCAGTACTGCAGCCACGACCCACATGGAGCCATTTAGATTTAAGTGAATTGAAATTAAATAAGTGCTCCACAGCTGCATGTGGCTCCCGCATTGGCCAGCACAAACCTACAAACCTGGGGCATTTCCGTCTCTGTGGGATGGCCAACTGGGCAGGCAGACAGCCTGTCTGCTGGACAGAAAGTGTCCACAGGGTCACCTGGGCGGAGAGGGGCTCCCTGTGGTATTCAGGGAGCAGTGATGGCTGCAGGATCTCTCTGAGCTCCTGGGCTCTGGAAAGCTCTGGCTGACTCTGAGTTGTGGGTCCTAGAATCCCAGGGATGGCAACATCCCCACTCCCCATCCACCAGGTCATCTCTGAAAGGTCCCCTCAGGGCCCCTCAGCCCCTCCTGCCTGCAGTTCTGCTGTGTTCCTGCAGCCTGATCACAGGGCAATGGGGAGAGAGGGAATCCTCGGGGAGGGAGGTCCCCAACTCTCCACCCCTGCACCCCTTCACCAGGCATCCACCCACATCCCACACTCCTGCAAGTGGAGCTGAGGGGGGCTGCCTCCCTCCTCTCTCATCCTTTCCCTTCTGTGCATACCCCCCCCCCTATGGCTTGGCTTTGCACCCCAGCCCCACACACTCACAGAGTCCGCAAGCCGTCCAGGCCCCGGAACATGCCACTCCGGATGGACTCCAGCTGGTTGGCGGTCAGGTGCAGCTCGCTCACGGAGGCTGCACCCTCAAATGCCCCGTCTTCGATCTCGGACACCTTATTGTTGCTCAGGTTACTGGGAAAGGAGGGGGTGGGGAGGATTTCAAATTGCTGCACCCAGGAGCCCTCTCTTCCCACACCTGACACCCCCATGCACAGAGCTCTGCTCCCACCCAAGGGTTCCACCCCCAACTAGCATCCTGACACCTTCCTGCCCACAGGTCACTCACATTTTCTTCAGATGTGAAAGTTTTTTAAACATCCCTGTGGCTTCCAGGATGGAAATCTCATTGTTGTTCAGTCGTCTGTAAGAGGCAATGAAGAGAAAGTATACACCAATAAATGATGGATGTTAAAGTACCTCCTGATTTGAGACCATCCAGGACACCAGCAGAGGGGACTCCCTGAGGAATTTATCTAGCAAGATCAATTGATCTGATTTCAAAGGAAGGCCAGGACTGGTACTAGAGAAGAGGTGGACGGGGATATTTTTATCATTAAAAATGTCATGAAAATCTATGTTACATATGTGAAGGGCAGATGTGTGCAGGTATCTATGCACATGTATATGTATATGCACAAGTTCATATTTTTAGGTAACGAAATTAATAGTTAAAGGGTGGCCTCAGCCCCAATATGACCCCACAGAATCATGTCCTCCAAAAGAAGACAAAATCATTGAGGAAAGCCACCCCCAGTTCAGCCTGGCGACTCGCCCTGGGTGCCAGAGACGGCTCTAAGGGGGGCTTCGAGGCAGCAGCGGGGCCCCATGGGGTGAGGGCTGTGTTCTGCCAAGGGTAGCAGCCAGCTGGTCCCCCAAACAGAGCTGGCCCTGGAGGTTGGAGGGAGCCAGAGGTGGGGGGCTGTGGGGGGCCTCACAGCTCGGCCGTGGACTGGGGGATGCGTTCGGGAATCTTGGAGAGCTTCAGGCTGGAGCACTCCACCATGCTGGCCTCACAGCGGCACTTGTGGGGACAGGCAACGTCGCTGCTGCATTCGCTGTTCAGCTGGTAATCCTCGGTGCCTGTGGTGAGAGGGCAGCCGGGCAGAGGGTGGGGAAGGTTCCAAGGAGCGCAACCAACCCAGGGCCTCCTGAGCCCCCCAATCCATCCACCCATGGCTACCACCCCTCCAAGCTGGCCTGGGGCCCCCACTCTCCTACCTGGAATGAAGTACTGCTCTTTGGCTGGGGAGAGAAGCAGACACATCATGATCCAGGGGCAGCCAAGCTTGGCCCCATGCTCCACCCCGCTGAAGGCACCCGGGGATGCAGCTGGGGCCCCCAGCCCGTCTACACAGCCCATGCGTGCAGAAGGCCTTGCTCCCTCTGCTCGTGTTCCTTGCCCAGCCAGAGCTGGGGCAGCACTGAGTCCAGTTGACCCTCTCACTGGCAATGGCTGGACTTACAAATCGGGACGGGCAGGGGTGGCACCGGGACCCTGGACCAAGATCAAGGCTCAGAAGCTGACCCCCGCTGTCCCCTGCCAGATGCCGAGTGGACTGCAGAGGGTACTTCTGCTGTCCCAAAGCCCAGAGGAGGTGCCTGTCTCACCGCAAAGCTTCCCGGGCCTCGCTCGTGACTTCCGAGGCTGAGTGCAGTGGTGCCTGGGAGCAGAGGGTCCAGAGGGACAAGGTGCTCCCTCGGGGCCTCCAGCCAGCCCCACCTGTGCGAGGGCTCAGGGAAGGGACTGAACAACCACTGCCATCCAAGCCGAGGGTGTGGGGCCTACACCCTCCAGTGCAGGTCCAACCTCCCAAGGACACCCTCTTTGGAGCTCTCCAGGCAACATCACTGAGTCCTGGGCAGACGGAACACGGACGCAGGTGGGCGCCTACCTGAGCACCGGAACTTCTTGCTCTTGATCTGTCCGATGCGCTTGTTGGCCAGGCGCCGGGGGCTGGCACAGCGCGCCCCGCTGGTCTCAATAGGGTTGGTGCGCAGGAAGTCCGCCAGCCACTTGAGGTTACAGTCGCAGATGAAGGGGTTCTGGGCCAGGTGCCTGTCCAAAGATCAGCCATTAGAGACCAGGGCGGCAAACCTGCACCCACATGCACCTGCATGGGCCCCGCTGCCTACTGGGCCTCATGACTGCTCGTGGCCTGGAGCCCAAGGCTGACCATGGGAAAAACGAGGGTTGGGTAACCACCAAGGTGTACCCCAGCCCGAGTCACACATCCAGCAAGGAAAGGGCTCTGCAGCCTGAGCTCCCTTCCAGCCTCACACTGCCCCTCCTCTTTCAGTCCATCATCCCTCCACCCCCCTGAGATACCTCACAAGCATGAGTGGAGGGAGAGGGACCTAGGGACTGGACAGGGAGCCCCTGTTCCTCCACAGGCCAGGAAGCTGTCAGCACGACGCCAGGCCTTGGCCTTTGGACCTCCCCAGCGGCCACCGGCCCCGGCTTCTCCCTCCTGCAGACAGGGGCAGCGGCCCATCTTCCACAGCTGCCCTCTGGAGATGGATGGGCCGGGGTGGCAAGGCTGGGCCTGCTGGAGCCCTGGGCTGCACCTGGAGTCACCATTCCCAGCCCAGGCCACAGGGTTGAGACTCTTGTTGACCAGTTTGCAAGCCCCTTGGAGGAAAACTCAGGTCATTGCCCAGGAGCCCCTTTCTGGAGGGTCACGGGGTCCCCTTACCAGGCTGCCTGTGCTACCAGCAGGTGGAAGTGGTGTTGGTGGTGGGGAGCAGCTAACAGACCGTGGGCCGCTGTGAGTGACCACATGGTTAGTGGCTCTCCCATTTACAGGCCCCAACTGCCCCAGCGGGCTCAGACCAACCACACCTGAACCACGCCAGCGGCAGTCCTGCCCACCTGTGTCAGGTCCACCGTTGCGCTGGATGTGCCTGCTCACGGCTGTCCAGTGGACACAGCAGGGAAGGGCATTCCTGAGCCTGTCCTGGCCACCACACCCGAGAGCTGGGTGCAGGGAGGCAGGCAGGGCCAGCTCAGAGGCACTCGCCACGCCTTGACCGCTTCTCCTCTACCTAAGAGCGTCCCTTTAGGCCACCTAACTCACTGGCCCCAGCCCAGTCCTAGGTGCTGCGGCACTCCCAAAGCTGAAGAGTGGACCTGGTCCAGTGTCTGTGCCCAGTCCAGCTCAGACCTTGGCCACTCCCTTGCCCATCCATCGCCGCCTGGGCTCTGCTTTCAGGCCCTGCTGGGATGCCGGCCTCTCCTGGCCCAGCCCCTCCCCTTTCCTGGTTCCTCTCAGCTCTACCAGGTGAGCTAGGTCCACCCCACCCTTTCTGCACCCAGCTCAATATTCATTCCCTGTTTTTAAATTGTCAATTCACACAGAGAAGATGTGTTTCCTGACTCCCAGGTAGAGTTTGTAGATAATGTGAAATACGCCAGGACTTAGGGGCTGCCCGGTGGCCCCATCACAGCTGTCAGTGCTTAGTGCCCTGGCCTCTGCTAAGCTAACTGCTCCCCTTTATGACAATCGGCAGACAACTCTGCTTAAAATCAATTCAATCGTAATGTTTAGGTATGCATTCAAATGGCCAAAGGGGTTGGAATAGAATCCATCTTTTTTAACAAAAGGGTATTTGGGTCAAAAATAAACTATAAAACTTGAGCCACTCTCAGGGACAAGAAGCTTCTGTATAAACTTGAGTATTTGATACAAATTAGAAACTTTAACAGTAATAAAGGACAGGGAGCTGGAAAGAGCAAATGGTCAAGGAGAAGAAAGAATACTCTTGGGACAGGATAATGGTATTAAGGGAACACCCTGAAATGTGTCACTTGGGTGGTCATGCAGTGACCTCCACAAACATTTCTGACAGTAGAAGGGAAAAAAAGAGGACTGATTTGCTGTCTTCCTTGGAATACACATTAAGGAATCACAGCATTATACAGTAGAAGTCTTCTGGGGCAGAATGCTCCACATCATTAATCATTAGGGAAATGCAAATTGAAACTGCAATGAGATACTACTTCATACTGACTGGGATGGTTATAATCAAAGAGATAATAAAAAAAAAGACAGACAATGCAAAGTGTTGGACCCCTCCTCATGATACCCTGCTGGCAAGAGTGTTAAATGCTACAGTCACTGTGGGAACCACCGCCGGTTTCTGTAATAGTCAAACGTAAATTTACTCAATGAGCCAGCAATTCCAAGAGAAATCAAAACATTTGTCCACACAAAGATTTGTAAGTGACTATTCATATGGCAGCATTATTCACCATGACACCAAAGTGGAAAATATTAGAATGTTCATCAACTAATGGATAAATAAAATGTGGTCTAGCCTATATGGTGGAAAATTGTTAGGCAATAAAAAAAAGAATAAAGTACCAACACATGTTGCAATACAGATGAACCTGAAAACATTATGCTGCCAGTGTGGTGGCACACACCTATAATCCCAGTACTTGGGAGGCTGAGATGGGAGGATCTCAGGTTCGAGGCCAGCCTCAGAAACTCAGTGAGACCCTGATTCAAAATAAAATATAAAATAGGGCTAGGGGTATAGCTTGGAGGTAGAATGCCCCTGGGTTCAACCCCCAGTACCACACACACAAAAGGATAAAAATAAAATAAACATCATGCCAAGTGAAAGAAGTCAGTCCCCAAAGATGGCATAGTGTATGATTCTACTTTATGAACTGGCCAGCAAAGGTAATCTCAGAGCAGAAAGCCAATGAGTGGTTGCCTGGGGGTGGGGGCTGGGAAAGGAGACTGTGCATGTCCAGCAGAGATTTGGGAGGAGTGGTGGAAATGTTCTAAAATTGGATTGTGATGATAAAACAAGCCTGTCGATTTACTAAAAGTCATTGAATTGAACACTTAGAACAGGCGAATTTTATATATGGAAGTTTTACCTCAATAAAGCTGGGTTGTTGGTTTGTTTGTTTTATTCGTTCATTTTGATATCAGTTTTCACTATGTTGCCCAGGCTGGCCTCGAACTCCTGGTTTCAAGTAATTCTCCTGCCCCAGTCAACTTAGCAAGACCCTCAGCAACTTAGCAAGACCCTGTTTTAAAATTTAAAAAGCTGGGGGTATATCTCAGAGGTAGAATGCCCCTGGGTTCAAGCCCCAGTACCACTAAATAAATATCTGACTACATTATCCCTAAAGAAAAGGGTGCTAGTAAAATATCATGTCTCTGAATGTCCCCTTTCTTTACCCCCAAACCTCGCCAAGTTAAGGGGACAGTGAGAGCCAGCCTGGACAGGAAAGGCCAGATACACATCGTCTGGAAGGACACTGGCTTCCTCATATGCACACTGGGAACTGGGGCAAGCTAGTGTTTCCTGTAGAAAGCTGCCTTCCTGCATGTGCCCAGGACAGATGCTTCCTGGGATGCTGGTCACACAAGCAACAAAGCAAGCCGATGTCACTGCCTCTGCAGCCTGATATATGAAACCCCTCTGAGTGGGGACAGGCGGGAACAGAGGGCGCTTTGGAAAAGATACATGTCACTCGCCCAGCGGATTGCCACTGGACACCGCAAGGGAGAAGAGGTGCCGTTTAGTGAGGCACTTCAAGGGACAGAGGTGCTATCCATCAGCCTGTCACCACAGAACTCTTCCTGGAGCAGTCACTGATCTTTGTAAGCTTTCCCCCATAAATCGTAGGTCTCCCATTGTCTCTGGGTACATTTTTTGGCCTGTTTGCAAGGCACCCCACTGGGCTGTGGATGTGACACTGACTGATTCTACCTTGGATTCCTATTTCTTTTACTCTGATTCCGAATTGTACTTCAGTAGTTCATTCACAATAGGTCCTGGTGGAAGTTCAGTTTTGCTTTACAGCCTTAAATGCTAAGGCACATTCTTACGGAGGGAGTACCACTGAGGGGAGCCTGATTTCCCAGTGAGGGTGAAGGATGCCCCAGCTCAAAGCTCTGCTCTGTGAGCTACTCTTGCACCTTGGTGAGTCACATGGCCTCCCTCTGCCTGTTTCCTTACAAATAAAACCGAGGATGACAGACCCTGCCTCCCTCTGGTTCTCCTAAGTGTTGAGCAAGATAATACGTGCAAGGAACAGTGAGCCTTTCCATCCCACTCCCCAGCCCCAAGGCTTCCCGTGCGCGGGTCCCTGTCATCAGATCTCCTTAGCACATTTCTCTCGGCTGTTCTGCCACTGCTTAAAGCAATCCACCTTGCCGACGCGTCCCTGTGACCTCTCATTTCACATACGTGGTAAGGCTTCCCATGGGGCGCCATCTTCCTCTCCCTGGCTGTAAGTGAATTAATTAGCAGGTGTCGGGCTGCAGGCAAATGTGTGGGCTGTAATGAGTTTGTCTGTGCAGCTGACATCCCACTGACGCGCAGAGTCCCCGGGGAGCAGACGCCGTACCTCTCACTCAAGTGGTTTGGAACCTTATCCCTGCGGCCTGCATGGATGTTATCTCTTGCTGAGCACCACCCAGCAGGGAGGATGACAACAAAGGGCATGGTAATATTAATAATCAATGCCTGTTACTCATGCACCATGTGACCCACAGTCAGCACACCCACTCAGACCGCAGTCCCAGGACGGAAGGTGTAGAGGAAGGAGACCACTTAAGAGCCCAAGTTTAGCCACATGGCCAATGGGAAGTGCTCCTATGCAGAAACATTCCAGCTAAAAGATCCAGACTCGTTCCTAAAACACAACCACAACAGCATTACCAAATGAAGAAGCAGCATTAGGATTCAAATACACCATTTCAGGAGCCCTAGTGAATTAATGGGCGTTGAGATCAATGGCTGTTTCTATTACAAAGAGAGAGGACCAGATGCCACGTGCCTCCTGATAGACGTCCACAATCCCACCTAGGAAGTCCTCTGGACAAAAACATCAGTCATCAGTCAATCAAACCGGAACCTGACCAAGCTCCTAGATCCAGTCTTCAATCTAGGAGAGAGGCCGGAGGAACATGTAACACCATCTCATGGGGGCACCATCAGCTAAGTCCAGACTAGGGGGAGAAACAGAAAAAAGGAGGTGGTGTCTTCACAAATAAAGCGCAAGGAGAAAAGGAGATAGAGAGGACACCTCCAAACAAAAGATAACTTAAAGGACTTAAAGGACATGTCACCCAGTCAGACAATCCTATCACATAGGCCTTATTTAAACCCTGATTCCAATGAACTCTCAAAACTTTGTGTGATATGTGTGAGACCCTTGGAAGTTCAAATGCTAATTAGATATTTGATGATATCGATGGATTATTTAATTTTTAGGTATAATAAGTGTTGTAATATTTGTGTATGTGTGTTTAGTGCTGGGCATGGAACCCAGGGCCTTGCAAATGCTAGGCAAGTGCTCTACCACTGAACTATATCTCCAGTCCTTCTTATTTTATTTTGAGACAGTGTCTTGCTAAGTTGCCCAGGTTGGCCTTGAACTTGTGATCCTCCTGCCTTAGCCTCCTGAGTAGCTGGGTTTATAAGCGTATGCCACTGCACCAGGCTTGCAGTCATGTTTTTAAAGAATTTTTCTCTTTTAGAGATATAGATGAAGTCTATATAGAAGACAAATATGTTAAGATTTCCTTCTAAATAGTTTGGTTTTTACAGAAGAGGAGGAGGTACAGATGAAATAAGACTGGCCCAGAGTTAAAGTTGAATGAATACCCCCAAGATGAATACTTGGGGGTTCACTCTACTACTTTTAATATGCTTGTGATTTTCCACAATAAAGAATTATACCAAATTACTAGATCTGATAAGAGGCATACTTGGGATTTGAACCCACAACTGTCTAACCCAGAGTCTGTGTTCCCATTCTACAGGAAGCCACCCCAGTGAACACGGCAGCCAAGTGGGGACAGCTGCCCTGCCTGGAAGCTGTAACCACCCCTGGGCCCAGCTGCTGAGGTCTTCCTGCGGTGGGCCTGCAGGGAGGCAGGGAGGCAGAGAGGTTGAGGAGGAGGGCAGGAGGACTCACAGCGTCTGGATGGCCCGCAGGGAGGTGAAGGTGCCCTTGGCAAGACTCTGGATCTTGTTGTCGTAGAGAGAGAGCAGCGAGAGGTTCTGCAGGTCCTGGAAGGCATCGGGCCGGATGCAGTTTATCTTGTTGGCATTCAGGAGCCTGCGGGCAAAGCCAGGGCCACGAAGTAAGGGAGAGACTGGGACTAGACTCCTCACGCATCCCGGCACCTTTGTCAGCCCCAGGCATGCGTGATCTCAGGGAGGGGCCCACAGGAGCAGCCCCAGGGAAGCTGGCCCCTGCTGCCCGGGCCACACAGAGGATGTCTGTGCAGAGATGCCTTGCAGCCCTTCCACTCTCCCCCTTTCAAGAAACTGCTAGAAATGCCTCCAAAGAGCCCAGGGAAGCACTGGGCAGGGCCACCTCCCAAAGGCATCTGGGGCTCCTCCTCCTTTCCAGAGACCCAGTTAGTTCTCCAGATAACTGGGCAGGAGCCTTTGCATTCAGGCTTTCCTGGTCCCAAGAGAGAATTGTGGCCAGAATACTCAGAATCCCAGACAGCTGAGCTGGCCTCAATGTCCCCTGCAGGAGACATTCCTGTCCCCAGCCATACTGAGCACCTCAGGAATACAGATCATGTATTAGAAGTCCCTGGGCTCTAGCGTCCTGCAAGAAATTCTGAACCAGCCTCTATATCCCTGCCTGGCCTCTGTAGAGCCCTGCAGCCTCTCAGCCACACTGGGTCACATTTCCCAAGCTCCTGTCTTAAGTGAGTCCCATACCAGAAAGAGGCTGGAAGGAATAGTTTGGGAGGCCAGAGGAAAGGGGGGCTCTCCCTGGGCCCTGCCCGAGGACACCCTAGTATTGGTCCTTACAGGAGCTGTAGGGTGTACAAGCCTCCAAACACACCACGGGGGAGGTCTGTGATCTTGTTCCCATAGAGGACCCTGCAGAGAGGCAGCAGAAAGGGAGAGACAGTTAGAGGGTAGCCCACCGGGGCTCTGCAGATGCCCCTGCCCAAAGCAAGGCTCTGCGCCTTTCCCATCACCCACATCCTAGCAAGTATATTTGCTGTCAGAACTTGCCAGCAGATGGCGGTAAAATGTCTTGGGAGAGGGCCACCTGTTTCTGATTTGTAGTTACCCTCTGGGCTGGGGTTGGGTGGCTGCAACCCCCATTGCTGCAAGAACAGCCTCCTTCCCCTGCTTGCGCCCACACACACACAAAACCCACAGAAGTCTTCAAAGGGCGCCCTTCCAGGGAACCTCATGGGAAATCAACCTGGCCCAGGATCCAGGGAAGAGAAAGCCCCACAGGCAGGACTAATTAGCATATTTTCCGAGAATTACAGGAGAAGAAAATAGAATGCCAGACGGCACATGCAGTATGAAATCTCAGTGGTAGGATTGCAAGTGGAGGATATAAATACCAAAGAAGGATATATATATATATATATATATATATATATATATATATATATATATATATGCAAGGCTTACTGTGTTGAGCATGAATGAATTTCATGCATAATCAGGAGAAGCAAACGTTAAAAAAAAACATGTAGGCAGAAATGTGTTCAGGCAGACAGTGAAAACACTCAGGCACTGGGGAGGGGGGGGGTGTTCCATTCCCAATGTCATAATCAGATCCCATAAACCACCCTTGTAAACACTGTCAGAGTAAAAGCCCTGCTTGTTGTCTCTTCAAACCACTTCAAGATCCTTCCCAGAGGAGGGCACAGCGGGAGCCAAGGCCCTCTGGTGGGGTCCAGGATGGCCCATGTACAGATGACAGGGTCAGCGTGGCTCGAGTGGGGAAAACAAATGGACAGTAGCATGGGTTCCCCCAGCCAGCGTCAGGAAGCCATTGAGACACGATCAGATCCCCATTTGAGAAACATCCCAGAGCTGCTGTATGCAGAGGGGCAGGAGCTGAAGGGCCAGGCGGGCCAAGGTAGACACAGACAATGGGATTTGTTTGCATGGCCTCAGCATGCAAGTTCCCAGAGAAGTGGCTGTGGGTAGGTTCCCATGAGTGACAGAAATCCATTTAAGTGGGCTACTGCCACCTTTTATTCCTTCAGACGGGCACGGTCCAATGTAAGAATTTTATGTGTTTCTCAGGGGAAAAGCCCTACATTTTGGCAGGCCACCTCCAGGATCTGATCTTCTTGGCCAATGAGAGTGACCCATCCTCAGGCCATCATGTACAGCTATGTGGGTTACATACTGCACAATTTCAGGTCCCCACTCAGTTGGCCTGACCCAGCACCTTGAACTCTACTCTAGGAAAAGAGGGCGTGCCTAGAAGGCAGTGGGAGGGCAGCCTCCTGGACTTCCCGTGGGTGAGGGGATCTGTTCGTCCGGCCTCCGGTGTGCGCCCCCAGGCGTCCAGTGCTGCCTGAGGGCAGGTGGAAACACCTACTCCTAAGAGTTAGCAAACAGGCTCCTCCCCATGGCTCGCCCGGCTACAGAACACCCAGTGTGTTTTCTGTATAGCCAAAGCGCCCTGGGACCTCAGAGAGTGAACGTGGGGGCATGAGCAGCCTTCTTGGAAAAGGTTGCTGCAGCAGGAAGTTTGTGGATGACAGACGCTGGACAGAGGCGAGGGGAACACGGTCTTCACATCGCCCACCACAATAGCAAGGCAGGGCAGGATCAGCGCCGGTGCCCGTGGTCACTGCCCCTGTGGGTGACTGGATAAGACTCAGGGGCCTTCGGTGGGGAGACAGGGCCAAGATGACTGCCGCAAAGAAATCTGGGAAAATCCTCACCACGGTGGGGAGAGCATCCCAGTAGTCAGGGGCAATGGCCCAACCCAACTTTTCCATGCACTCAACTCTCCCTCCTCCTCCTCCTCCTCTTCCCTCTCCCCCTTCTCCTCCCCCCCCCTTCCTCCTCTTCTCCCTCCCCCTTCTCCTCCTCTTCCAGCTTCCTGCCAGGTTTTCCACGCACTTAGCCGTCGATCCTTCCCTTCCCCTTCCCCCTCTTCCTTTAGGAGAGGAGGAAGGAGGAGCCAGACCCCGCAGCCCTGGACTTAGAAGCCAGAGGGAGTCCCACCGAGGCTGGGTGGGCGGGGCTGTGCGGAGGGACACGTGGCCCTGCCCTCCTCCCATGCGCACTGGCGGGGCCTGAGGTCCGTGCTGCTACTCACAGCGAGTTCAAGGAGCGGAGGCCCTGGAAGGCGTCGGGCGCGATCTCGGCGATCTGATTGTTGCTCAGGTCTCTGCAAGGCGAGTAAGAGACAGGATTGCTGAATCCCTCGCTCCCCGCCCTACCTGGTCCCCTCTACCTTAGTCCAGCTGCCCCGCTGTGAGAGGGCAGGGGCTTCTTTGAAAGTAGAAAAGCAGGGACCAGTTCCCCCAGTCAGTGGGACGTCCCCGGGGCCACCCTTCCCTGCAGTCTGAGAGTTGGACACGAGGGGGCGCTGCGGCCCAAGAAGCATCTGGCATCCTGGCTGTCCTTTGGCGCCCTCGCATTACTCATTGCGCCTGTTGGTACCCAAGCTGCGAAAGGAGGACGACCAACAGCTCGATCCAGTCTTGGGCTTAGCCCCCCATTCTGGCCTCAAGACAACCCTGCGAGGCAGTAGCACCACCTCCACCCCTAGAATCTTCCTCTTTGCCCGGACCGCAGCGCGAGGCACTCACATCCTGCGCAGCTTTCTGTAGGGAGAGAAGGCTCCCGGGGGGATGGACTTGATTCCATTGAGCTCCAGGCGGCTGCAGAGGAAGAATCCACGGGAAGGATGGGGGCACAGGTCACCCTGGCCCCACCCTAAAACCAGCCTTCCGCCCTCCCACCCCCTCTCTGCTTCCTCCCTCCGCTAGAAGGGGATGGGGCGGGGCGCACCTGCTGTGATCCGAGCTCCTTTATCCCACGCTGAAAGGAGCTCACTGGGATGCTAATAGTAGGAACTCACCGCTGGTCTGGATGAGGGATCACTGAGAGATACCTCCCCCAACCCTTTGGAGTGTCCCAGCATGGGAAGGGAGCTCAGCCCCGCACCACCAAACTGTCTTCTCCATATGTCACTGAGGGACCTTGGGGCAAACCCTGGGGTAGCACCTGCTCCAGCTCCTCGCTGGACAGCCAGATCAGCCAGCATCTGCCGGGCCCAGTACTCACATCTCTGTCATGGTCTCAGGCAGGTTGGCAGGGATAGCGGTGAGACCTTTGCCACGACAGTCCACGATGCCATTGCTGCAGGTGCACATGGCTGGGCAGGAGCCAGAGGAGAGGGTGCAGGAGGGCACACGCCCCGCCTCCCCCTGGCCTGTGGAAACAGAGGGCTGTGACCTCAGGGTGTCCTGTGTTGGGACACCCTCCCTAGATGCAGAGTGACCGGTTGGGATGGGGTGCACGGTGGCAATTTCTGTGGGTTGTTGCTCAGGTCTCTGAAGATAAACCAGAAGAAATGGCCCATGGTGCAGGGAATAGGGATCTGAACTTTGATGTCACTCCGTGGGCACCTGGCACACAACAGGTCTTTGTCAGGTTTGGGCGGGATTCAGTCTGAGTGGAACCTCACCTGAGGCCCAGAATGCTGAGGCTCCAGGTTCTAGTCCATGTCTCCTAACACTTCTGAGCCTGAATCCCTACATCCATTGCAGGAGGACGGCAGCAACTGTGTTTACTGAGCCCACTC
Organism: Graphiurus murinus; assembly: GCA_004027655.1. NCBI lineage: Eukaryota > Metazoa > Chordata > Mammalia > Rodentia > Gliridae > Graphiurus > Graphiurus murinus. Next base: position 17,992 of record PVLC010002252.1, on the reverse strand, counting down.
TGCACCACACGCTGTCATTCATGGGGCTGAATCTCATTTAAACCCTCCTGTGTAACCCTGAGATGAGCATATTATTGTTGCCATTTTACAGGTCAGGAAACTGAGTTCTCCAAATTAGCCGATTTATAGAAATCCAAAGAGTGGAGTTAGTAGGTATAGTGAAACCAGGATCAAGCCCAGTCTCTGATCTGGAGAGCCCACACTTTTGAAAAGTGAAGTCGAACTTCATAAAGTGCACCATCTGAGTCTGCAGTCATGGAACATTTCCCTCCCCTGAGAAGGCTCCTCTTGCCCTCTACCCAAGCCCCGACTGCTTTGAGATCTATCACCAAAGATTCACTTGGCTTGTTTGTGAACTTCACACAAATGAAACTACATACTAGGCTCTCTCTTGAGTCTGCCCCCCCCATTATAAGATCACTGCGGATCCATGTCGTGTGCATCAACAGTCTGTTCTTTTTTGTTGCTGAGTAGTTTTCTGTTATGTGGGTATATCAGAATTAGCAAATGCACTCTCTTCCTGGAGGATGTTTACCTTGTCTCCAACTTCAGGCTCTTGTAGAAAAAGCTGCCATGAATATTGGTGTGTTTCATGCAAAACAAATGCACACACCTAGCAGTGCAGTTGCAGGGTCACAGGTAGACGTAAGGTGACGTTTGTGGATCCCCCTACAGTTCTGTGAAGTGGCTGAGACAAGACACTCCCACCAGCATTCTAACATCTAATCCCTTCCTTAGCTAATCCAGAGGGTGCCACAGGGACCAAAGGAGATAGAGCTTTGAGGATCCAGGGTAAAATGTGATAGCACCCTTCTCAGGGAGGGGCCAGGGTACGTAGACTCCAAAGAAAGAGATAATGTCAAAAATAATACAGAAATCAAAGTATTACAGATGCAAAGAAAAAGATTTCACATAGAAATAAAAGTTGTCCAAGTTTTCCACTCCTATTCCGAAAAATTATGACAGCTGCAGTTACTCAGAGGTGCAGCCTCAGCCCGGCTCTCCTCACATATAGGACATGCCCACGTGTGCACACTCAGATGCGCGCGCGCGCGCACACACACACACACACACACACACACACGAATTAGCCCTGAGCACAGTGGTGTTTGGGTCTGGTCTCTTGTGTCTACCAGTGCCACAGGGAGGTGACGGCCATACCCTGAACCTCACACTGAGGCCAGGAGGTCAGGAGGCTGAGCTAATAGAAGCCTCCCTTCAGAGCACTGTGGCAGGCTCAGAGTCCACGGGTTTGAGAGAAATGGCCAGCCTTAGGCCCTCTGTTGTCAACTCCCGTTTCTTGACCATCTATGTGTGCCACACACTGGCAGAGTGCTGAGCACACTCCAGAAAACACGTCACACTACTCTACATGCTCACAAAGCTTACAGCCTACTGGAGGATGCCATCGGGTCAGAGAAGACTCTCCGGGACTCTGCCTCTGCCCGGTGAGGAGGAATGGCAGGCCGCAGACAGACAGGAAGGTCAATGCCCAGCAGGGAGGAGGCTGCAGTGGGAGGCACCTGCTCGCAGGCAGGGGAGGCTGGGGTGCAGTGAGTGGGGAAACTGGGGCAGGGGAGGCAAGGCTGATCCCACCAGGGCCTTGCGGGCTCAAGGGCGGATCTGACTCTCATGGGAGCACAGGAGGGCTGGAGTGCACTTGGCAGGGACACCCAGACTGTGGGAGGGGCACAGGCTCTGGGCTCCACCTCCCCTGGAACCAAGGTTAGAAGGACCAACTCAGCCACCTGCTAGGCAACGGGAGGAGAGCTGAGGTGGCACGGGGAGGGAGCGAGGAGTGGCAGGGAGTGGGTGGGAGGCAAGAGGTGAGGGCAGGAGGACAGGGAGGCACGGGTAGAAGCAGAGAGAGTGAAGGCTGGGACAGAAGGGGACGCCGAGTGGAGGAGGAGATGGGAATGTGATAGTTATGGAGACAGTGTGGGTGGGAGAGGAGGCAAGAAACTATACGTAGAGACAAAAGGCAGGCGATGGATGGGGTGGGAGGGAGAGGAGGAGGTGGGCGGGGACAGGAAGCCATGGGGAGAGGCCAGAAGCGGTGAGCAAGAGCGGGAGGAGAGAGCTGGGCCAGTGTCGCTGCATGCTTTTTTATCTTTTATTTTTATTTTTTAATTTATTTATTTTTGCACTACTGGAGATTGAACTCAGGGGCATTCCATCTCCGAGCTACACCCCCAGCCCTACTTTTTATTCTTTAGTTTGAAACAGGGTCTCACTAGGTTGCAGAGTGCCTCACTAAGTAGCTGAGGCTGACTGTGAACCTGTGATCCTCCAGTCAGCCTTCCAAGTATTTGGATTACCAGCATGCCCCACCACGCCGGGCTCGAAAATCAGAGGGCCGGAGGAAGCAAAGGACAGGGATAGGCGGGATGGGGGGGCCAGGCGTTGGTTTGTAGGTGGTAACAGGAGGGAACCAGAAGCGGGGCAGTAGGATGTAATGGGCAGGCACAGGAAGCGGTGGGTGGAGACAGGAGGTGATGGGCGGGGACAGGAGACGATGGGCGGGGATAGGCGGGATGGACGGGACAGGTGGGATGCGTTTGTCAGGCGCTGGTTGTAGGTGGTAACTAGAGGGAACCAGAGAAGGGGCAGTAGGAAGCAATGGGCAGGGACAGACGGGATGAGCAGCTGAGGGCCCAGGCCGGGCCTCCACCCACCTGAGCAGCTGAACTCACTCTTCTGGACCTCGGCCACGTTGAGGCCACGCAGGCTGGCGGGCCCCGAGCACTGGGTGAAGAGCCCGATGGTTGGCCGCTGCCTCAGCCACTGTGAGAGCCAGGCCAGGTGGCAGTCGCAGAACAGGTGGTTGGAGTGCAGGCGGCTGCGGGAGGACAGGGCGGCTCATACCCCCCTTCCCCTGCCTGCTCTGGAGCGTGCCCCGCAGACATCGGTTTGCCTTGCTGAGCTCACGCAGATCCATTGCTCAAACCACTCCTCATTTTCAAACACAAAAACAAGGCTTTGACTTTCTAAGGACAACCCCGCTGTGGACAGCATAGGATGCCCTACAGATTCAGACTCCCTTCCTCCTGCTCCAACTCACCAAGCCTGGACTCTTGGGCTGGCCTCGGGGGCGTGGAGGAGAGCAGCCCGTCCCAGCTAAGCAGCCCTCACTGCCCCCAGCCCGCCCCACCTGCCCTGGGCATCCACCCGGCTGCCCCGGGCTGACTCACAAGGTCCGGAGCTTGGGCATGTGGTTGAAGCTGGACACGGGAATGGTGGTGATGTTGTTGTTGTTCAGGGTCCTAAAGGGAGGAACCAGAGTGGCTTAGCATCTGCCAGAGGATGTTCCATGGGGCAGGGCCTCTGCGCTAACCCATGGGGAGGCTCTCCAGCCAGGTTCCATGGTTCGCCTTGAGGGGGTCCAGCACTGGTCTGGCTATGGGGGTGGGCAACGCTGAAGGTCACCAGGCACAGACCTCTATCAGGAAAGCCCTGGCTGGGATGGGGACTTGCACTGAAGACTCCACACCCAGAAGAACAGGGAGACAGACGGAGTGGGGGGCCGTGGGGAGGGGGGAGGCTCTGGTGCTCCTGCATCCCAGACACAGGTGGGAGAAGGGTGGCATTCCGGCCTTATGTGTGGCCGCTCCGGAAGACATCTCTACCTGTCCAGGGCTTCGTCCTGAGCTGGCTAAGCCTGGGACACTGCAGGCCTGACCCTGGGATTCCTGCCCCCTGTCCTCTGGGGATACCAGGAGGGCGGGCTCCTGCTTCCTGCACCCCTGCCTGCAGCTGCCCGTCCGCCACACTGGCCAGGTGTCCTGCCTTCCCAGGTTTTACTTACAGCACCTCCAGCCCCCGCAGCGCCCGGAAGGCCCCTTCCTCGATGCAGCTGATGTGGTTCTTGTCCAGCTGTCTGTGAAGCAAAGAAAGGCTGTGTGTGTTGGGGGCGGGGGTACACTGCCTAGGACAGGGGTGTCCAAAAGTTTTGATCAAGTACTCCATTATCTTTTTTTTTTTTTTTTTTTTTTTTGTAGTACTAGGGATTGAACTCAGGGGCATTCTACCTCCGAGCTCTACCCCCAGCCCTATTTTTTATTCTTTATTTTGAAACAGGGTCTCACTAAGTTGTGGAGTGCCTCACTAGGTAGCTGAGGCTGGCCGAGAACCCTGATCCTCCAGTCTCAGCCTCCCAAATGCTTGGATTACAAGCGTGCGCCACCACGCCCGGCTTCCATTATCTTTTTAAAAACAGACAGGACCCCAATCCTGCCTCATTATTCTCTGGATTGAACCATTTGTGAATCCAAATAGCAAATATTAATAAAAGTAGAATTTTGTCTTGTTTTCAGTTAAAACAGTAAGTAGAAATAAAAGCTACATTATATTCCTCTACCCAACCTTGCATATCCCTGGGGAGAGGCACCCCTTCCTCACATTTTGGAAACCACCTAGGGGCTACTGGCAGCTGAAAAATGAGAAAGAGTGAGACAGGAGCAGTGGCAGCCAGGGCTGGCACACAGCCTTCTGCCCAGTGCCAAGAGTGTTTGACTGGCAGTGGCTACCTGGAGTGCTGCTTTCAGAGCAAACTGAAGCTGCGACTTGAGCTCTGTGGGAAAGAATGCAGTGATCGATTACCAATGTCTGCCTCGAGCATGGGAGAGGGATGTGGGACAAGCACACCCGGCATTTGCCATCCCCGCTGTAGTCAGACCTTGGGATCACGGTAAGCCTAGACCAGAATAAATTTGAATAATAATATGCCGGGCATGGTGTTGCCTGCATGTAGTCCTGGCTACTCAGGGGGTTGAGGCAGGAGGATTGCAAGTTTGAAAAAAAAACAGAAAGAGCCGGGGATGTAGCTCAGCAGCAGAGCCGAGATCGCTCCCCAGTACCACAAATACTACTACCCACTGCTGCTGATGATAATAACCCATTACATTTAAATGGCACTTGACAAAGAACATATATTTCCATATCTCATTTAGGCCTCTAGAACAAGCCTATGAAGGAGATATTATCATCTGCATTTTTAGAACAATGTTTGGAGGCTCAGTGAAGTTAACCGACATGCAGCAGCTTAGACATTGTGTAACTAGAGGATTCGCTCCAAACCCAGCCCTTCTGGTCCTGAGATGAGGAAGGCACTGGAGTGCCGGGGCCAGACACAGCCTCATGCCACAGGTCAGGATTCTCTTCAGCCCAGTCCCCGGGGCCCCGCTGAGCACGGGCCAAACTGTTGCACAGATTCACACCAGAGGGAGGGGCAGCTGCTGCCTGTTTCCTCCAGGCCCAGTTTGTTCCAGAAGACCATGCTGGCACCAGCCATCCAGAGCCTGGGCCCCCTCCCCACCCTTCTCCCTCCAGGCCTGTACTCACAGGTTTTTGAGGTCTGTGGCTCCCCGAAAAGCCTTCCTGGGGATGGCCTGGAGGGCATTCTCGCTCAGGTCCCTGGGGAGACGAAACAGCCGGAGAGAAAACACCGGTCAGGAAGAGACCCTCCAAAGTGCCGTAGTGAGCCAGGGCGGCCAGGGGGCTGGATGCACCTGGCTGGCCACTGCTGCACCCCAACGCCTGGGGCAGGTGTGACACTCAATGGCTGTTCAGTGAGATTGCTGAATGAACGATGGAGCCAAAAAGAGACACCCCTTCCCTAAGGGAGCTGTCCCAGCCACCGCCCTCTCTTCAGAGGGCTACAGCAGGCTGGAGCTGCCTTGGTGGCCAGGACAGCCCTGCCAGACCCACGGTCAGCTCAGCCTCGAGTAGGATGCAGGCTGCGAGGGGGGCCTCTGCAGAGCCCCCAGCACCCAGGGTGAGTCACCCCCTCTTGCTTGCACGCTGTGTTTCACTGGTGAGGAAAATCAAGTGATGGAAAGAGACGGGATGGCTCCCAGAAGCGCCAGACAATAGGTGACCAACTCAGATCTCGAACTCCAGGCTGCCTGACTCCAAAGCTCCTGCTCTCGGGACTGCGTGCCGCAGAGCACCAGACAGCCTGGGTGACCGGGGCCTGGGGCACATGGGGGGACAGCCTTAGGGCCTCGCTGCCCACTGCCCACTCCCGGAGGCTTCCTGAGGCCCGAGGGTAGGGCTCACTGAGGACCCCATTGCCCCCATCCATCAGTGCTAGATGTGAAGCAGAGGCAGAGCAGGGGCTCCCGGACTCCAGGCCAGCTTCTGGAGGCTTCTTCCAGTTCCACTGGCAGCACCGGCCTCTGGGGACCCCCTCCCCCCGCCAGCAGTGCTCTCCCTGCCATCCCACAGTCTCACTGGCATCCACAGGCGGCTGCAAAGCCCTTTCCAGGTTAGTCCTTCCTTCTGATAGTGGCAGTAACAGGTGAGTCCTAAGGGTGCCCCCGAGAGGGTGGACAAATACTATCACCACCCCCATTTTACAAGGGAGGAAAGGGGGGTTCAGAGAAGTTCAGCAATTGGTTCTAGGTAACCCAGTGTTTGAACCTGGTGTTCAGGCCCCAGAGCTTGCCCGGCAGCTCTGGGAGGGGGGATTGTTGTCTCTCATTTTGCAGAGGAGGGAACTGAGCTCCCAGTTGTTAAGCAACTTGCCAAGTTTGGGCCAGGCGGGGCCCGGGCATCCTCCCTGGAGCCCTGCATCAGGTACACTCTCCCGTTCTTAAGGTGGACAACCAGAGACTGACCATCCTGATGTGGGACCCAAAGCTGGACAGTTCTGCAGACCTCACCCCCTTCTCCTGGGCCGGGTCCTGGGGCTTTGACCCTGTTTTTCATTTCAGCCATTTCCCCTGCAACCCCCAACCCCAGTGGGCAGCCCCCTGAGCCTCAGGCCACCACCTCTGCCTGTGTTCTCCTGATGTGACAGCAGGCAGAAGGACCCAGCAGTGCACTCAGGGGCCTGGGGCAGCAGGTGGCTCAGCTGGCTCTCCCATCCCCTGGCTCTGATCTGCAAATCAGGCCTGTTCCCTCTCCAGCCTTAGTTCCTCCTGCACAAAGGGGGGGGGGAGGGATAAGAACCTGACAAAGTGACCGCCCACCTCCACCCCACATGGGGGGGACCATCTGCAGGCTCCTTCGTCCAGTCCCCACCCACCTCCACCTTCAGACAATGGCCACCCTAGGCTGCGCCTGAGAGCAAAGCTGGCCGGCACTCGCATCCATTATCCCACTTAATCCACACCACAGCCCTGCTAGGAAGGTTTTTCATTCCTATCGATTAGTTTATCGATCGAGACCAAACCTTGTTCCAGAAAGGCTTTACGGTGGCTTGTAGGGATTTACAAAACAGCAAGAGCAGGAGTGAAAATTGGGGCAGAGAGAAGAAGGAAAATCAATGCTGGGCACTCAGAATCCACGGGACTGTGGGAAGGGGTCCCATCAGCCGGCGGTATCCACTGAATCTGGGCAGTTTAGAAGAGTACAGCTGCTGGGGCATTCAGACAAGACAAGAATTTTTCGAGGGATCTTTATGAAAAATGACACTGTGGCCTGATCAATAACATTAGATCCTTATAATAAATGGGTTTCCTTATAATACACGTCTCTTTCTTATAATAGCACTGTGACAAAAGTACAATCCAGGAGAAGCAATTCTATAAGGACTCACACCAGGAATTAAGTGGGACAGAGAGAGAAGGCAGAGGCAGACAGAGGCCCAGGACAGCCAGTCTAGACGGAGGCGTCAGAGCCCAGGGTGATCGCGGAGCGGCACAGTGCACTGGGCTAGACCAGGCAGGCATGTGGTCTGACGGCCTTGTAGGTATTGCTCTGAGGCCCCAGGGCTTCTGTAGGAAAGAGGGTCCCCCCAGAAGGCAGCAGGGACATCTGGAGCCATTTCATGAGCTGAGGGTTCTGGGAAGGTGGGGAGCTGACCCTGCTCAGACCCTGGCCAGTCCACAGCAGGAAACAGGCAGACTTTGGGAGACACAGGAAAGTGTGGTGTGCTGGCAGTACAGGTGGTGGTGGACAGAGCCAGGAGTTTCCGATTTAGGGCTTCCAATCCCACTTTTTGCCATCTACCAGCTGTGGTAAACCCCTGAGAGTTTCAGGTTCCTCGTTAGTAAAATGGGCATAAAGTACCTACCACACAGGTTTTTGTGGGAGATGACGTGGGTTCATGTATCTAATCTTCTATCCTAGCACCTCCATTCAGCCATATCCAAGAAATCCTAGTTCCTGCGCCTCCCTTTCCTAAGGGATCATGGGCAGTTTCCAGCATAGCCACCAGGGGGCGCCAGAAGCCGCGCCTGGACTTGGGCACGGGGATCGCAGCCACACTTTCTGCCCCAGCTGACCTCTTGCCTGGCCAGCCCTTGTCTAGTCTTTGCCAAACCTCTTTGAAATAAAGTTGTTTATCTCTTGGACTGCATGGAAACTCCCCAAACCTCACCTGCTCCTTTCCCAGACCTAAACCTTCTTTATTTCCATTTTTGCCCCGTCCTCCTCCCATGGTGGCTTGTCACAGGATCCCCAAATGAGGAGAATGGCCCGGGTGTGTCCTAGGAGAGGGAGGGTCCCAGATAGCAAAACCCAGAGCAGCTGGTGGCCTGGTCCTGGCAGTGGGGAAGCAGACTCATAGGGGCAGATGAGAGTTCAGAAAGAGGTCACACGCAGAACAGGAAAAAGAGAAAGTCACACGCTGTGAGGGTGTGGAGGAGAAAGCCCATAGCTGAGAGTCATAGCAGAGACAGGCTCAGCAGGCCGTGGCCAGCCCACCAACAGCACGTGGTCATGGATAAGTCACCTTCTCTGTTTTCTCATGTGCAAAATGGAGATGGAAAGTGGCTCCCACCTGCCTCCCACTCCACCTGTGCTGACATGCCTTCAGCTCCTCAGACCCCTCTGCCACAGGCCCTTTGCATGGCTGTTGCCTCTGCCTGGACTATTCTTCCCCAACAATTCACCCTCACATCTCAGTCTACAGACACCTCCCCTACCCCAACTGCTCCCACAGAGCCCAGAACCTACTTGTGTTTCCTTTCTGCACCAGCCCAGGCTTGTAATGAAATACAGGTGTGTTGAGTGTAATGAAATACTGACGTGTGATTAATGTCCCTCCCCCCTCCCCCTCCAGACCATAGTCTCCCGAGGGCAGACACTCTCTTTTGTTCCCACCGTATCCTGGGCCTGGTGCTCTGCAGGGTGCAGTGATTTTTAGCTCAACTGAGTGAAGGAGTGGGGGATCTTCATGATTCTCCTGCCTCAATCCCTCTGCATTTTCCTGACCAAGACAAGGTGTTGGGACGGGCTGTGCAGCTGAGGGGAGGAGGCCTGAGCTCCGGGCACACAGCCTGGCTCTGCATCGCAGTGACCACACTCCTCGTACCTGCTCTGTGTGAGCGGGCTGAGAGCCAACAGGACACGGGTCCTGGAGAGGAGGGAAGCACCCAGCAAGCTCTCGCTATTGTGACAAGGCCGTGTCCCACATGCAGAGGGGCATCCACCTCGGGAGGTTCCAAGGTGGCATCAGCAGCCTCAGTGGTGTGGGGGACGAGGGTAGCCACTGAGGAAGGCCAGTGACTGTGCTGGGACCCTCCCAGGAGCAGGAGCTGGGGATCCACTTAAGGGGGCTCACGGTTGGTGGTCTGTACTCCACCAACCAAGGCCAAGGGCTCTAAGGAGGCATGCTTCTTCTCTTGTTTTTTGGGGGGAGAGTACTCCTTAGCCCTTAAAATATTATTTTTTTTTTGAAACGGGGTATCTCTAAGTTGCTGAGGCTGGCCTCAAACCTGTGATCCTCCTATCTCAGTCTCCCAAGTACTGATGTTGGGATTACAGGCATGTGCTGCCATGCCCAGCTTGGGCAAGCTTCTTTAACAGCATCCCCCACTGGGCATCCCAGGGGCCCCACTCAGCCTTCTTTCCTGGGAGAGAAGAGGCGCCTGGCCTACTTCCCCGATGGGCACCATCTCCAGGGCCCTGCTCCAGCTGCCCCTCCTCCTGCACACTCTGCCAGGGCCGGGGGAGCCGAGGTCAGGACCCCATGTTCTCACTGCTAATCCCCCTTCACACTCTAACCTGATTGGTCCCTGCTGGCAGACCAGCCTCTGAGGGGATTATCGTGGCCAGCCAGGGGCTTCTGGGCACCAGCCAAGGCCAGGCTCGGCTCTGGGTTCCTGCCACCTGCTTGGCCACCACACTGCAGAGCACGGGACTGCTCTGTCAGCCCTTCAAGCTGCACTGGGGCTCTGGGCAGTCCGGCCTGTCCCCTGGGCCCCCTGCAGCTTGACTGGTTACTCTGAGCCTACAAAACACAGGGCTCAGCTGGGGAACCAGGGCTGCCCTAGAGCTCTGGAGCACTGGATCCAGGCTCTGTCAGGAGGTCTTTGGATTGAAGATCAAGGCCTCCAGAGCTGGCCATGCACAAACGGAGCATCTCATGCAGGTTTTCTAACCTCAGCCTCCGCTTTGTAAAGTGGGAGTAGCTGTCATATGACTTGGGACTGCCTGCCCCACCCCATACTCTCTCAACCTTTTATCACTGTCTTTCCAGGAGCGGGGAGGGCCTGGCCGGGGAATCAGGAAGCAGAGGCTGCAGATGAGGTCTGTACCTGCCTGCTGCCTGACCTCGGGCAAGACCTACAGTCAGCTCCCGCTGCCCGCAGCGGCACCAACAGCCTCCCACCACGGTTGCTTCTGACCACCTGAGATTCTGGAGCAGATGGCTCAGCAAGCAAGTCCCTGGTGCATGGGCCACCAGCCTTTGTGTCGCTGGGGAGTTTGTTAGACATGTAGACTTTCTGGGCCCTGTTCACCAAATCAGAATCTGTATTTAGCAAGGTCCCCAGGTGATCCACATGTATATCAAAGTTTAAGTGCTACATCTGGGAAGTATTAAAATGCATTAATGTCCCCAGCCAGAGCCAAAGCAAACCCAGTTGTAGCCCCTGAATCCAGCCAGCACTTCCAAGAACTCTCAGAGGTGCAGATTCCAACCCTGTGTGTGTGTGTGTGTGTGTGTGTGTGTGTGTGTGTGTGTGTGTGTGTAAGAGAGAGAGAGAGAGAGAGAGAGAGATGGGGGGGTGGGGGGTGGGGGAGTCAAGGGAAACATGGACTCAGTGACACAGTGCCCCCTAGTGGTTGGAGACAGAAGAGCAGCCACCGGCCTCTCACCTGGGGCATGCCCACCTTTGCGTGGAACAGAGGAGGTGCTGGGGGTGGGGGCAGTGACCAGCCACTGCGTTGCCCTGCAGACCCTCCCTGCATTCCTGCTGGGTGAGGAGCAGAGGAACACTGCTCTGCTCCGCTCAGTGCAGGGGCCACCTGGGGGTGTTGGTGAAGAGCAGCCGGTGGTACTCCCTGAGGAACCAGCTAGCTCCACTCCCAGCATGGAGGCTCAGCCTCCCCAGCCTGGGCCAGCTCAGCAGTCACAGTGTCAGCTCCCTGGCCAGCCTGGGCAATGTGAGGCAGAGCCCCAGTGCCCGCTCTGGGCCCCAGGACCTGCTGCAGGAGCCCTGCCTGGAGAGAACCCAGCCATGCCCGGGGTGGGTGGGCCGCACACCCTCCTCCAGGCTGCTCTGGGGTCTGGCTGGACTGTCCCTCCCTTGTCCCTGCCTGTCCTTCAGGCCTCCCCTTACATCTACGCCCCCTTCCAGGAGGGGATTAATTCTACAATTGCTCCAGCCCACGGTGACATCCAGGTGGCCAGGACCCATCTCGTGTGGGCAGCACATTGCAGTGTGCACACCTATCCCCAGGCCCGGCCTCCATCTAACTCACCTTCGAGGTGGGCACTTGAGCATTTGGGGCGACAAGGACCTGAACCGTGCTGCCTCGGGCTCTGACCTCAGAGTGGAGACCGAGACTGTCCACTCGTTAATCTCAGGTGCTCCTGTGAGCTGCACACCAAGAGCTCATCGATTTGGCTGAGTCTTGGTGGGAATGAGTTTGCTGCATCTTCTCCAAGAGTCCAGTTCAGGCCAGTGCAAGGGTGCGGGTGCAAAGGAGACTAGGGAGTGATGCCAGAGGGACAGGCTGGTGGAATGAAGGACATTGGTCCCACGACCACAATCCCAGTTTCCTTTGATTTCACCCATTCCCCATCTTGGCAAAACACAGAACAGATGCCTAGAGCTCATCTGCTGGTCCCCAGGCCTGGCTGCTGTCCCCCTTGCTAACCCTGTGTGCCCTCCCTGCCCCCCTGACCACTAGCAGTCAGGCCAGCTGGAGCCCGTGTCCTGGGCTCCCCTCCTCTGGGGACGGAGAGAGGAGCAAGTCTGCAAGGAGGGCCAGGCAGCCTGTGTCCAAAGTCAAGCTCCATCCCAAAAGGAGCCCCTTTGAGCCTCGGTTTTCTCCTCTGTAACATAAGCTCATGAGAGATGGGCGCACAGTAGGGGACAATTTACTGTTGGGACAGGCTTCAAACCACTACTGCCAATTGCTGAGAGGTCCAGCTCTGTGACCCTGAGAAACTGACTGTCCCCTCTCCCTGCCACTTCTCCCAGGTTATAAGGACCACAGAATTAAACTTCAAACATGCTCTGTGAGGGCCGTGGTTTTTTTTTTTTCTTTAATGTTGAACAACTCACATTGTCCCAGGGAATTCCTGATGTTGCAACTCCTGCAGGTGGCTTTGGAGGCTGACTCCACAGAGGGAGGTGGGTTCAAGCCCCACCCCCTTGCTCATGCCTGTGTTTCCTGAACACCTAGTACACCAGGCGCCATCAGCCACAGAGACGCCTCCCCTCCTTGCCTGCCACCAAGCCACGAGCTCGCTCCCCCAGCCCGCCAAAGTTAATGTTGCAGAAACCTCATTAGAAAGAGACATTGCATAGCCCTGGACAGCCGCACCATAAAACCATGCTGGGTGACATTTCCTTGAACCGGGCTGTCTTTTATATAGCCGCAAGCATCAGTTCCCACAATAGAGACATTAGAGGCTCTTGCTTTGGAAGCTGCAGTCAGCCTGCTGAGGAGGGTGGCTGGAGTCCCACTCAGCAGTCAGTGGCATGGGGACACATGGGGAACGGAATTGCTCTGTCCTTCAGCTCTGCCAACAGACAGTAAGTGCAGGCACGGGTCCCAGGCACCACGGCAAGAGCAGGGGAAATGCAGGCCCCTCTTCATGCGAGGGCCAAGGCAAGTTCTGCACACCAAGCCACCTTCATGTGCCAAGTCTGAGCCCCAAGGAGGTGCCGGGGTTCTGCCGAGTCCTGGGCAGGGATGTGGTGGGGAAGACAAGGCCCCTGACCCAGACACCTACAACACCTAGGAAAAGTGACTTCACAGGTTCCCTGACACATGGCGGTAGGGTGGGGGATAGGAGAGAGAATCCAGACACAGAGGAATGAACATAAGCGTTAGCCAGACAGCCCCAGCTTTGACTCCAAGCTCCACCATTTGCCGTCTGTGTGCCCCTGGACAGGTTACTTAACCTCTCTGAGTCAGGAAGCTCCAGTGTAAAGGAAGGTTAATCATTCCTCTTTCTTGTTGGGTTGGAGGATTAAATACCACATGTGCCTCTTACATAAAGACAAAAGTAGGCAAAGCTTGCTTATGCTGTTAGAGATCAGGATGGGGGCTGCCCTGGGGAGGGATGGTCAGTGACTGGGAGGAAGTGGGAGGGGGCTCCTGGGTGCTCATGTTTCACTTATTGAATGAACAACAAATGCCAGTGCGCTCCCTCCTCAGTCCTGCCGGAGGAGACCAGCGGAGCAAACATATCCACAGATGCTAGAGCATACAACTGTAAGCCATGAGGAGATTCCCAGTTTGAGGGCAGCTGCATAGAGGGCAGAGTGGCAGAAACATCCCACCCCAGAGCAATGAGGGACTGGGGCCGACCTCTCACAGACGCAGAGGTGGAGAGGGGCACTGGGCCACAGGAGCATTAGATTCTGCCTGGGGAAGGTGCTGTGCTTCCCAGAGCCTCTGATACCCTTACACGCATGCTCGGGTCCACATCTCCCTGAAGAACAGAGACCATGCCTGAATCCAGAGGAATGACCCCAGGTCAAGCAGGGTGGGCAGAGACACCGGCACTGGCAGGCGAGGACCCCGGGGGGTCGGGTACGGCAGTGTGGGTAGCACAGCCTGCGGGTTGGTCTGAATACCTTCTCTGCTTCGTTTTAGGAGGCAATGGAAGCAGTTTCAAGGACTCGTTATAAAATAGAGGAAGACGCCAGGCGTGGTGGTTATCCCAGTAGTCAGGAGGCTGAGACAGGAGGATCACAGGTTTGAGGCCAGTTTGTGGAAACTTAACAAGACCTTGTTTCAAAACAAAATAGTGCTGGGGGCATAGCTCAGAGATAGAATTCCCTTGGTTCAATCCCCAACACCACAAACTAACTAAATAAATAAATAAAATAGAGGAATCAGAGGGAGAGTAGAAAATGGACTTCTCACAGCCTAGCAGGAAAGTGGAGACTGAGGTCTCACGGCTCACTAAGTCTACAGATTGAAGGACTTGGGAGAGGCCTGGCCTTTCCTGGCTTTAATACCAAGCATGCAGGCCTCCCTCCAGGCTTCACGAAGAGGTGGCCGGCAAAGGGAAAAGCAAGACCCTCACCAGCATCCCCCAGAGGAGGCCCGAGGGTGCGGGTCACCCCTTCTGGGTCAGCTCCCTGAAGCCAAGTTACAGATCAGCCAATTCAAAGGATCGAGTTGCTAGATTTGTTTTCTTTAGCAATTTGGTTTCAGTTGGATGGTTTTTCGTGTCTCCACAATCATCTTTTAAGGACGTCTGGATCACCCTGCCCTGGCTCTCTGCAACTGCGGTGAGGGGCTGGGGGCAGGCTCCCCATGTTCCAAACATCACCAGGAGCTGGGGCAGTGATGAATGGAACAGTCCTTAAAATGTGGTCATAAAGATAAAATGCAAACCAGTGGACTCCCACCAAACAGTTAAAAGAAGTAAGTCAATGTGATGAATTGGTCATTTGACAAATTGGCCATTCAACGAAGTGCCTTTTGGCAAATTGGCTTTTAGCGAAATGACATTTGGTAGATGGGTCTGCTCCTGACATGGAATGCTTTCACAGGGCAATTACTTACGCTCTCCCAGTCTGGGCTCACGGCCTGGCACTGGAGCTCAGAAGTCACCCTGCTGATTTTCGACCCCACTCTGCCTCATGCACTGCTCTCTGAAGGGCTCGCTTGAGCCGGGTGAATTTTAGAGAATATTTTGAGGAATGCACATACCACACGGCCTACAGGCCACCCACCACACCTGCCACTGTCCTCAGCTAAGCCCATCTAGACTCTGAGGGGCAGATTCTTTGGGTTTTCCCTGATGAGGACGAGGGTGGAGCGGGGGTAAAGGATTTAATGTGGATCAGGAGTAAAGAGGACCCAGGAGAGGAGCAGGAGGGCTCAGCAAGGAGCCCCAGGCTGCACCAGGAGAGGCAGCTTCACTCAGGGCACAGGACCAGGTTGCGGTGGCTGTTAGTCTGAGCTTCCCCCAGGAGAGGTTGGGAGCCCTAGATCACGTGGAAGGAGAGCTAAAGCCAAGACAGACGTTTGACTTGAAATCATGGAAGCAAAAGTCCACCCAGTAGGCCAGAAGAGCAGCACTGAGTCCCTCAGGTATTTCTATTGCCCTCTAACCTGGCCCCCAAGAGGGAAACGGGGTCCATTTCTTTTCTAAAGACCATGCCCCATTGCTCTAATCTTCTGCAGAGCAGTCCAGACCTTTTTAAGTCTTGGCTTCAGGGTGATCTGCCAGAGGCCAGGGCAACAAAGCCCAGCAGAGGAGCCGCTGCTGCAGAGCTGTCCGTGGTACTGAACCTCCTGCATGGCTCTCCCTCTGCTCAAGTTTGAAGACATATCCTGGATCTCGGCCACCTTCAACCTACTTGCCTGATCTACACTCCAGCCCTTGTCTAGTCAGCTCTTCTGTTTTAACCCAAACCCAAAGGTATTCTAGTTCACAACACACAGGGTCTCAGGGACACACATTAAACTCTCAGGAGAGGTATGTGCTCTGCACCATCCACATCACTAAGCTACTTCTAGGCAGTAGTTCATATTCATCCTGGACTACTTCACTTCTCCAGAAGTCAGACCTCTCCACTGCTGTTTTTTAAAAAGTAGAGCCGGACTTAGTGGCACACCCAGATACTCAGGAGGCTGAAACAGGAGGACTGCAAATTCGGGGTCAGCCTGTGCAACTGTCTCAACATAAAATAAGAAGGTGTGGTGATGTAGCTCAGTGGTACAAGGACCTAGGTTTGGCCTTGGTACCTCTACACACACACACACACACACACACACACACACCCCATAAGTACTCCCACCATGCCTGTTTTCCAGATGGTGTAACTGAGGCATGGTAACCTTCCCAGGCGGCTTGAAGGCTGAGCCCAGAGGTAACCCACTCTGCTGTGCTGGCTCAGTGCATTAGAGTCATCAGTGTGATGGGCAGGTGGGTGGGGAGGCTTCTAAAAGCACACACATGTCAGCAGTGACACTTGACAGATGAACTTGGAGGGAGGAGGTGAAAACCTAAAAAGCAAAGCATGGTAATGAACAATCACAATGTTGACTTGGTGAAGTCATCAAGAAAAGGTTAAATTATGTTCAGGACTCTCTGTTTCAGAACTTAGGTAATTATAGAATAAATTTTAGACATAATCTTATTGAAAATGGTGTATGGCTCATGTCTTTCCCTGCGCAGCCATGCTAGGGGAGAGCACAATGTCAGTCCCTGCCTGGGATGAGCCTTGCCTGGGGACTCCTTGCCACTCTAATTCCCATAAGTATCTCAGGAACTGTCACTCTATCCAAATCCCTGTAGGTTTGAAAGACAAAGAGGTAAGCTTTGGAATCCCGTGACGAGCACTTCAATCAAAGTCAGTTACCGACATGCATTCTGAGCCCTCGGCCCAGCCGCTGGGAATGCCTGGAGTCTTGGGAAAGCAGCCGTGTGCAGGGACAACCCAAGGCCACCAGCCACTGGCTTTTTACAAAGTCTCCGGCACACACCTGGGCCACCACCCAAGAGCCCCCAGCAGAATAAGTAACCTCTACACTCCTGCCTTCAGCTGAGCACAAGGCACCAACCTCCTGGCACGGGGGCCGTGGTAGCTTTTGTGAACCCCAGAGACTGCCGGGTTTGGGGAGCTACAGTTTATCCTCCAAGTTGACTCAATTCTGCATTGCCAAGGAAAGTCAGAGACACTCTCCAACTTCTAGAGGCAGCCCCAGCAGCCTGGCCCTCCCCGGAGGGTTGTTAATGCTGCCAGGCACGCTGCTGTCCGGCCTCATTCCCCCCACACCTAGACCAGGGTCCCCACCTGCAGGCTGCAGGGCCTTGAGGGTCATACAGCTGTAGTATCTGGGCACCCCGAGTATTGCCTGCAGACTGGCAACCTTGAACTTCATGTCTCTGAGCCTGACTTTCCAAATCTGTAAAATGGGGCGGTAGAAGTTATCATCTACAGAGGTGATGTGAGGACTAGATACATGAGTTGGTAGCTTGAGGCCTATAAACGAAAGCCGTTGCTGCTGCGCTACCTCTTACATCGCCCACGTGGGTGCAGGTGCCGTTGCGGACAAACTGGATCCAGATTCAATTAAGAACGCTGCTGGATTCCTCAAGTCTTCAAAAGCACAGTGTGTTTCTCAGTTACTTCTAAACTGTAGACATGCTGTTTCTTCCTTGTACTGACCGTAGCTTTAATCAATCAATTATTCATGAAATCATTTAATTAATGTTTATCTTCCTAGTCGGGTCATGTGTTCCAAGGAAACACAGGCCATACATGTTTACTTCATGCCTAACAAAGAGGTGGGGCTCAATAAATATTTCGTGACTATACTTAGCTAATTAAAAAGTCAAAACTAGCATTTGGGAGGGACTCTGTGACATTTTGTTATTAAAATACAGGTCTCTCAGCCAGGTGTGGTGGTGCACACTTGTGATCTCAATACTTGAGATGTTGAGACAGGAGGATTGATGGTTTGCAGCCAGCCTCAGCAACTTAGTGAGCCCCTATTTCAAAAATGAAAAATAAAATAGGGCTGGAGGTGTAGCCCCTGAGTAGTTCAATCAACAGTATCTCTCTCTCTCTCTCACATACACACACACACACACACACACACACACACACACACACACACA